>PVKM010014123.1:0-29432 GCA_004027735.1 Carollia perspicillata
AAGAGAAATGTCAGTAAGAGGCGGTGAGATGGGCTGGCTGTGGGGAGCTTCTGGGGGTTCCTGAAACCTGATGTGACATGAAGGAGTATTTGTAAGGGATTAATATTGCAGTGGGCATGGGACGTTTGGGAGCAAAACCAGATTCAAACTGGAAATACTAGTTAGGGCCAGGTTTCTTTCTTTCCTCTCCTTTTCTTTTTTTAATCCTCACCCAAGGATATGTTCATTGATTTCAGAGACAGGAAGGGGGTGGGGGGAGGAGAGAGAGAGAGAGACGTCTACGTGAGAGACAAACATCAGCTGGCAGCTTCCCATATGCTTCCCGACCAGGACCCTGCAACCCAGGCCCGTGCTCTGAGTGGGAATCGAGCCACAACCTTTGCTGTAGGATGACGCTCCAACCAATTGAGCCGCCCAGCCAGAGCAGGGCCAGTTTTCCTAACTTCAGCCTTTGCTATGCCTCCTTCACTTTGATATATTTTGGGCCATATTTGAATGTCACCTGTACCCCTATTAACAATATTTTTCTATAAGTTGATTTCACTTTTTAAACTTAAAGAAATTTAACTTTGCTTTAAGCAGTAATGTCTACCACCATTTACTTAACATTTTTCTTTACATTAATCCTCCTATTTGAAAAACGGAGTAAATTCAGCTGGACCTATGAGATCATAGGTATTCTGTACTAGTTATATTTTTCCTAGGGCACATTAAAATAAACGATGGCCATTAAAAAAGGTTTAATCTGTATGTCATTTAATGCCATCTTATGTACCATCAAGTGGTTCTTGTGCTAAACTTTTGAGATCACTGAGGGATGTATTGCAGCTCTCTAGTTGTGATGGATTAGAATAAATGGGTTCTGCATGTATTTATCAGATACTTAGTATGTACAAACTACTGGGCAGTCTTTGCTCTTAATGGATTTGGACCAAAACAGGGAGAGTGGCATACTGATAAGAAAATGAGGCGTAGGCTTGATGAGCCCAATCCCAGCCATGCGGAACAGCTTTTAATTATGCCATCTGACGTCAGTTCTGTCCACTGGGCAGTCCAGTGAACTGCTGGGTAAGCCGAGCGGACCAGAGCTGGGTAAGCTCTCTTCGAATCCACTTCACTTCATAGGCAGCATTGAGGGCCACGAAAGGCTTTCTGGAAGACATGGCATTTCAGATGCTCTTTGACAGACGAACTGATGTAATGGCCAGTGATGGAGGGGGTCCAGCAGCGGGAAGGGCATCAATAGGACACCAAAGAGGGAGACTGAGGCAACTGTGTGGGAGAAGAGCCAGTCTCCAGGTGTCTTGTGGGAATGTGGGGAGAGGAAGGTGAAAGGGAAGGGTGGGGTCTGTGGGCACCTTAGACTCTAGGCTGAGCATGGAATTATTTCCCTAGGTGATCAGGAACCACTGAAGTCTATGACATGTGACACGTTGTACTCTGTGAAACAACTAAACAGATAGGAATCAGAGAGAGGAATAGCGGCAAGTCAGAGACTGTTGGGAAGAAACTGCAGTATTCTGGGTGAAAAAGAATGAGGTCCTCACTGAGGTCTGGGCTAGAGGGACCACTGGGGGAGTAAAGAAGGAAGGTCTAAATAGAGGGACCGTGCAGAGGTCTGGGGACCTACTGGCCACCGGCATGGAGTCAGCTCTTTCTCTTAAATTCCAAGGAGGACAGTAGTGTCGTCCTTGAGGTATGGGGTGTGGGAACATGGACTGTAGGGGAAAGAAGACAAGGACTGCAGTTCCTGTGCACGTGGGTGTGGGGAGGAGGCATCCTGCAGCTAATTCTTCGTTGCGAAGGAACAGAGGCAGTGAGTCCAGAGTCAGTGGTTGATTCCTTTTATTTTGTCTCTAAGTATCCACAAGGATAAATAGCTGTATCATTTCTGTGCAGACTTTTATGCTCTAGAGTTATTCAGGTCACACAGAAAATGGACATCATGGCTCTTGACCTGTACAAGGGTGACACGTCTCGGGAAACTGGCCCACAGACATCTGTGAAAGGTCATCTGAGCTACCCGTTTTTATCCATAAAGCAGTCATTTCCTTTGCAGTTTCCCTATGCTTAGGGATGCTTATGGGATTCCTCTATTCCAGAGCCTTGGTTTGTGTTTTTTTTTTTTTTAACCTGAAAAGGATCTGACCTCCTGTGGCTGTGGATGCAGCTCTCCCTCAACACACAGGAAAGTCAAGGCTTAGTTCAGGGCAAAGAGGATGGTGGCCCTCCGATGCTGGTGGCACCTGTCACTAGAAGTTTTCCAAGAAACCTTCTAAATTTATGAATCTCCCAAATCCATCGTTACGTCTTGTTTTTTACCTATTTTATATAATGCCTATCTCTGTAGCTCCTGGGATGGAATGTACTAATTTGAATAGCAATAAATAGGGCAAAGCAACTCTTGGGAGCTGCAATGGGCAGGAAGCAGATGCTGAATTCTTCTAATGGAAACTTCTTTGAGGACCGTGACTTAGTCACCTTCATCCTCATCACCATGCAAGGACTGGTTGTGTTCCGGGCAGTCTACAGCCAATGCAGTGGTACGAAAGCAAGGAGAGGGCACCGTTAAGTGGACCTGTATTCCTGTTATCAAAGATGCCGGTGCTGTGCCCTGGCTAATAGGGACCAAAAGTATGCCCTGAGGATGCTGCCGGATGTGTCTGAATAGGCACCTTATGTTTGATGGTTCCAGACACTGCACACTTAACAATAGTGTCTACCCTTCAAACTGGCTGTTAGGTAGACACTCAACCTTTGGCATCTATCACTGTGTCTAGGTCTCCATTTTGCTGAGGCAACAAACTGTTTGGAGTGAAGTTTATTTTTTAAGTGAATTAAAGTGGAAGATTTGGTGAAATGATGTGGTTAACTTTAAGTTGTAGCATGATTTTCCTGTTTCACCAAATCTTCTTTTTAAGTAATAGAACCTCATAATGCCGCCGTTAAGAAGTACAATTTATTATAATGTGGCTGTTAGAAAATGCATTCATTCATGCATACATTTATTCATTTAACAAATATTTTATTGACTATCTGCCAAGCTCTGTGCAGTACTCTCAAACACAAGGGTAAGAGCCATGCTTTGTACTTTTAAATGTGTCTCCAAGAAAAATGTTCTATTGTACTACATTAATTCCAAGATGTGTTACTTTCTTTGTATAACACTTCTGACATCCGACTGTGTCTTACTACAGTGGTAACACTTTTTAAATCGGCAGTATTAATTTTTTCGAATTACATGAAGATAATGATGCAGGGTGTAACCGATGACATACTGGATTCGATGGGGGATCTTGGCGCAGCACTGCTGTTGGTGCCATTCTTTGACCAACATGTGGCCCCTTTTGGAGCTGAGTCCTGCTGTTTAGCCGCTAGTTTCAGGCATCGGAGTCGGTCCGGAGATGAAGGGGTTCACAGTCAGGATGTCCGGCTAAGGAGGGAGCAGTTAGAAGGTGGACCGAGAACGAGCAGTTAAAGCAAGTGGCCCGCCGCCTCAAGTCTCTGCCTCTCCTCTCCCTCTTTGATCGGCCACAGGAATTCAGTGCGATGTGACTCTGCTGCATCCGAACACAGCAGGAGGAGTGAGCGAGGGCGCGTGGGGCTGCAGCGGGGGAGCTGGAAGGCCCGGGTCTGTGTGGCACCTGATGACGGCGAAGTGCAAAACCAGGCTCCGGTGGTAACAGCATCATTCATTCGCCAAGTGTGCTGCTGTGGTTCATTTCAGCTACACCATTCGTCTTAGCGTCATTGAAGTAAAACTGACAAATAAAGTGTAATGTACTGAAAGTGTATAATGTGGTGATTTGATCCACATTATGTGGTGAAAGGATTCCCACCGTCGAGTGAATGAACACATCCATCACCACACGTAGTTACCTTTTGTGAGAAAACCGAAGTTCTGCTCTCTTAGCAAATTTCAATTATAGAACACAGTGTTGTTATCAACTACAGTCACCTTGTTTTCCATTAGATCCTCAGACCTCACTCATCTTAGAGCTGAAAGTTGGTATCCTTCTACCAGCTTCCCCCTATTTCCCATTTCCTTCATCTGCCAGCCCCTGGAAACCACCGTTCTCCTTTCTTTCTAGGTTCAACTCTTTCCTAGATTCCACACATGGGACACCATGACGTGTTTGTCTTGCCCTGACTTATTTCGCTCAGTGCAACGTCCCCCTGGTTCATCCCTGTGGTTGCGAATGGCAGGATTTCCTTCTGTTTTAAGGCTGAATAATGTTTCACTACACACACGCAAACACCCAGTGGAATATTATTGTGCATCGTTTTCCCAATCCATCCATCTATCGATGGACACTTAACTGTTCTACATCTTGGCTATCACGAATGATGCTGCAGTGAACACGGGGGTAGAGGTGTCTCTTCAGGATACTGACTTCATTTTGTCTGGATATATACTCAGAAGTGGGATTACCAGATCATGTGGCAGTTCTGTTTTTACTTTCTTGTGAAACCTGCACACTTTTTTCTAGAGTGGCTGAACCATTTTGTGTTCCACCAACAGTGTGCACAGATTCCCTTTTCTCGACATCCTCACCAGCGTTTGTGGTCTCTTGTCCTTTTGCTAGTGACCGTCCTAGCAGTGTGAGGGGCTATCTCATTGTGGTTTTGAATCAAATGCACTATTTTCAAGACAATAAGCCTGCAAGATAGCTATTTATTGAGCATCATTATTATCCTGTGTGTGCGAAATTAGGGCTCAGAGAGGGTAAGTGACTTGACCAGCATCACACGGTTAGCAAGTACTTGAACCAGGATTCAAGCTTTGGTTTATGGAGCTTCAAAGTCCACTCCATTTCCAGCATGCTGCATGACACCCAAAGTCTCAGAACATGTGGTGACTTTATGCCTAGTTGTGAGAGGTCCCAGAAGCCAACCACGGTCAGGGCAGTACATGAACAGGTACACAAAGCTGCATCACAACTCCACATTAGGGCCCCCGAATGAAGTCTACTGGTGTCTTGAGTAACTTCCCTGTGTGCAGTGGCCCAGGTGCCTTGAGTGGACCAGATTGGGAGACAGCAGGGGCCCCGTGGCCCAGGGAAGGACCTGGTAGCCTGGTGAGTTAAGTGCTGAGGTTCAACGGCTTGTGCTTGACTCCAGTCAGGCCCCCAGCAAGCAGACGTGCTGTTGTCTCTAAGATTCCAGAACTTGGTGATGCGCATTTTAATAAAGCCCATGATCTCAGGAGGACCTTGCTGCAGAGATGAGCTCACAGTTCGTAGCTGGGACCTGATGAATAATTTTAATTATGCTTCTACTATTTGTAGGGATGTTCTGCCATCAGTGGATTCCTTTTAGATTTTGATCTCGTGCAGATTTCAAGGAAATTTAAAATAGATTTGGTTCATTATTTTAAATCACTGTTTTATTTTGCATAGGGTTATTGAATGACCAGGAAGAATTTTATAAACTATAAGAAACAGTCCAAGCTTTCAAATGTCAAAGGTAGCTATTCAAATTTGGGAATGGTGGAAGGATTCTAAGTTGTTCACCTAAGTGAATTTCTAATTTCTTCTCACAAAGTTGACATTATCATGATTAATCCAGAGGAGCTATCTCCAATGAGTGGTCAGGATAATTGTCTGTCTAATGATGCAACACAACCAATATCACCCTTGTCACCACTGTCTTTGTCATCAGTAAGCATTTGTTAAGTCCCTAACTACTCATTGTCTTGCATGAGGTGTCCCACAAAAATGCTGGTTCCTGTGTTTTAGAGTTTCCAACATAAGAACAGACAGGGAAATACATATAAGAAATACATTGACCAGAGAATTTCTGAATTAGGGTGCTAATGAATGCACAGTGAGACATTTATAACCTATACAGGGGTCATAGGTGACTGTTTTTAAGTGTTTTCTAAAGGTTGAAGGCAAGATTAGTAATGCACCAAGAAGGGAAGCCTAAGACAGTATCCTTGAAGTTGTATGTTAAGTTTAGGTGGAGAAAGAGAAAGCTCATAATTTTCAGAGCAGGAATTGATCCTAATGGCAACACTACTTCTAAAATTGGTGACCTGAAGAGCCATCAGAACCTCTTGTGGGCTTTTGTATTATGAGGCCATTTGTGTGTAAGGATTAACGGAGAACTGAGCCTTGTGGACATAAATGTTGTCACTGGATCAGCCGATGTATCTCTTAGGATGATTTCTATTGCAGGTGGTAGAGAACCCAGCCTAAGTGGGATTCAGCCCAATCTAGGGTTCGGGACTCCATGCATCCAACACCCAAGTATTTCTTCCTTTGTTTCTTTATTTTTAGACTTTTGCTTTTTGACTTGTTTTATTTTTCAATTACAGTTGACATTTAATATTATGTAGTTTCAGGTGTACCGCATAGTGGTTAGACATGGCTATAACTTACGAAGCGATCGCCTGGACAAGTCTAGTGCCTACCTGACACCATATAGTTATTAGCATTCTTCACTTCTCAATTCTTCTCTGCGTTGTTCCATTCTTGGGCGTGTTCTGTCCTGGTGGTTCTAGGAGGGCTGCCAATGGCTCTAGGGCTTCATCCTTCAGGAAAAATAAAGCTAAATTCTCTAAGGCTTAAACCAAGTGCTTGCAGTTGAATTGTCTCCGTCCTGGTTGGCCTATCGAAGGGCAGATACTCATCTTTTAACCAGTCACGGTGGGGAGTGGGACTGAATGTGCTGATTGGCTTAGTCTAGATCATCATGTGCTTCAGCCCTGTAATTACAAGGGTTGGGAGTGGGGCTGGAGTGGTTTCCCTAAACAAAATCAGGATGCTGTCGCCACAATGTGGTTGGTCATGGATGCTGAGCAAATGGAAGGGTTAGAGAGACAGAGTGGATAAAAATGCAAACAGGGATACTAGCTGGGAGATCACTGAAGTCCAGTCCAGGAATCATGGTGGTTTGGGTGAAGAGAGTGGCAGGTGAGCTGAGAGGGATGGACAGATTTGACTGGCATTTTGTAGATGGAATCCTCAGGATTTACTGATGGGATACTACATGCCGAGAGGGGTACGGAAAGGATGATTAATAATGACTTTGAGGTTTGTGGATGGAACAACTTGGGAGAAGGGTGGTACCAATCTCCTGAGCTAGGAAGACTAAAGGTTTTATTTGATTTAATTATTATTATTTTAGTCGACTGTGGTATTGTGACTCTGAGGGAGTTTGCAAAGCCTGTCAGATGTCTGAGTGGAAGCGTCAACTAGACAGTCGGAGATCGGAGTGTGGAGTTCTGAAGAAAGGTCTGGAGACGTAACACATGGACATATGAACCTGTAAAAAGGAGGAGATGGGCACAGCAATTTTGATTTTTAAAAAGCTGTGTTATTGGCTTATTAAATGAACTGCACTTATTGGGAGTGTGAACAGAAAATGATTTTCTCTTCAACTGCTACCTTCATACTTGTTCTGTTACTCCAGCCCTGGATGGTATCCCAGAAATGTCCCACAGCATTTCAGGACACTTTTAAAACAAAACAAAACAAAAATAGATATTAAAATAATTATTTTCAGGTCTTCAAAAGTCCAGTTTAATCTAAACCCAAATAACCTCTCATCCTATTCAAAGCTCTCCTTCCCCGGTAGGTCAGGCCTGGCCAGGGATGCCTCAGACTGGCAGTGGGAAGGGAGGTCTTGTTGGTTCTTTCTCTCCTGTCCAAACTCCTTCCCTGATTGCTCTGTGGCTTCTGGTTCCTCCAGAGTCAGGTGGTGGGCAGAGGGGTGATGAGAAGGCGAAAACGTTTCACGTAGCTGATGCCATTTGTGGGTCTCTCTAGCTGTGGAATATTCTGTGTCTCACAGGCACTCAAGGGCTCTGGTGAGTGTTTGGAGACTCTTGTGAAGATCTCCACACCTTTCTGCTGCAGACATGAGTGAGGCTCATCCTGGTCTTTTATAACCTTCCACCCCCAACCTCCAGCATCTCCTCTGAGTACACCCTAGACTTTGTTACTCAAGTAGATGGACGTCTTGTGGAAGTCCTTTTTATGAAGGCTCTAAGCTCCCCCACCCCATCTTCAAGCCTGTTGGGCCCATGAGAAACCATGATGCATATCTGTGCTGCCAAACTCAGGAAAAAGCAGGCCACCCCCTGCTGCCCTTGGTCCACAGGAGCCATTGCAGGCCAAATTCTGGGGACCCCGTGGTTTTCCCATGGCTGTCTCATTGCATAACCCTGTGGTGCACCATTTGCACACCTTCTGGAGTTGTGCAGTTAACGTAGCAGCCCTGAGTTCTAACAAGTCTCTCATATACTTACCTGGAACAGTACGAGGCAGACCTATGAAGTTTGCAGCTCGGCAGACACCCAGCTGGGGTCACAGAGGCCAGGACTCTCTCCTGCCAGCCACCCTGATCTCCGAGCAGGCTCTTCCTGCCCCTTTGCTGCAGTGCTCACCAACGCTACACACACAGACATTTTATTGAAGAAACCTCGGATGAATTCTCTTATATGGGTTGGAGGTGGCAGGTGGGCTCTGAACTGGTTAGACCCCATCTTAGCAATTTCTGCAGCAATAAATGCCTAGTCTTCAGCTCTGGGAACTCAGTACAAACCTTGAGACAACAGGAAAAGCCTCACTTGACATGGCATAGTGGCAGAGAAGCCCTTTCTTTAGAGAAAACCTCTCAGGGAGGTCCAACAGCTGAAGCAGACAGACACAGCGCCATGTGGTGGACGGTGGGGAACACGGGCCGGTGCTCAGGCTGGCTCCAGTGCCCCGTGCAAAAACCAGTGTTCCTGGGAGCGCCAGCCACGCAGTCTGTGACAAGGAGAGTTCCCCACTCTTCACTGTACAGCGGTGTTTGCCCTGTTCATGACATTTTGGTGAACACAGCCGTCTGTGCAAGTCATATGGGAATAAAACCTTCCCAGAGCTGCCCGATTTGGCTGCCGAGGATGGCCCGTCAGGCCGCGATAGTGGACACCTCTGTGCTTAGCGCACAGCTCAGCCAGGCGAATGCCTGCCTCCCCAGTCTCCCTCGGACCTAGCCGCTGCCGGTGGACACTGTGCTTCAGCACAGACTTGCTCAACGGGTGTCGTTTTCGTGAATGAAAAGATCTGCCTCCTGCTCTGAACATAGCCACGGCCCAACCTACAGGAATGCCTCTGTCGTTCTCTGTGACCTTTGGCTCAGGGCTCTGTTCCTTGTAGGAAAAGCAGTAAAAATTTTCCGTGAAGGTTTTGCTGTAGAGGCTTTCTTCTTTGCACATAACTCTTCTTTGTTTTGGAGGTCAGTCCCATTCCTGCTGTTATTACGGATGTAGGAGAAATGACCTAACATCCCCGGGCCTCAGTTTCTCCATCCGTAAAACTGGGGCAAGCGTGGAACCTCTGTCCAGGACTGTTGGGAGGCGTGATGAGAATGTACATGAAGCATACACAGTGCCTGGCACTGACTGTACTGGTTTTCTGTGGTTCCTATAACAAATTACCACAAACGAATGGCCCCAAACAGCACAGACTTACTAACTTATCATTCTGCAGGTCGGACTTCCAAAATGGCTTTTGTGCAGCTAAAATCCAAGTGTTGAAGTGTCGAAGTGTTGAAGTGTCGGCAGGGCCGAATTCCTTCTGGAGGCTCCGGGGCGGCTCCTCTCCTGGGCTCTTCCAGCCGCTGGGAGCTGCCCACAGTGCTTGGCTCCTGGTTGCGTGATGCAGACCTTCCCTTTCATTTTCTCAGCCCCTTCTCTGCCTCTGGCCTTTCCGCCTCCCTCTTGTGAGGACCCTTGTGATTACATGGGGCCCATTCAGATAATCCAGGGTAATCAACATGCTTAGTTTAATCGCATATACCGAGTGCCTTTGTCATGTAGGGTAGTACAGTCACGGGTTCTGGGAATTAGGACACGGACATCTTGAGGGGACAATTGCCAGACACTCTGCTTAGGGCTGGGCATAAAAAAAGAAATAAGATACAATACCTACACCAAAACAGATACATGACAATAGTGGTCCTAGTGGTCCTCAGCGTAGCTGATGTTTACTGAGGATTTCCCGGATTCCAGGTACTGTGCTAGGCACTGCGAGTGAGTTACCTTGCTGAAGTCTCACAGCTCCCTTCCTAATAGTGTAGGTGGATAGAGGCTCACCAGCCTCTGCAAAGCAGGCCACCCTGTGGCTGTGACTCAGGGCCAGCAGGGGGGAGTTCCCAGGGGAGGCAAATGCCACCCATCTCTAGCCCCTACCGCGGTCCAAAGCTGCAAGTTCATGGCCCTGACCTTTGGGCAAATGTTACCGTGTCTTTAATAGAACCTAACAGCATGTGTTAACCATCCCACTGACCTGGTCCCTGTCTAAGACTGTTTGTCTTCATGAATAGAGTCCTGCTTCCTGCCACGGTAGGCGGTGAATAAAGAGGAAGTGAAACCCCTTTTCAGTAATTAACATAGAAACCACCTGGTGGTTTTAAAGGGCAAAGAGAAGGTACATCCAGGTGAGTCTGGAGGGAATCATTTGAATAGTAAAGGCCACATTATTCCTGATTTTTGAGAGAATTTCCTTCAGTGCAAGTGGAAATTTTACATGGAGGGCAAAGAGGAGGGGAAGGTTGGCCTCCCGACTTGCCCCACCCGCATCTGCCAGGCCCCAGGTGAGGCGATACCAGCAGCGCTGACTGACCTGGGGCCTGGTAGATGCGGGTGGGGCAAGTTGAGGAGGGAGAAGGTTACGGGGACCGCGCAGACTCTGGGGTGGGGCTGGGGAACCTGGAAAGTGCTGCCGCCTCCCTGGCGCTGCCCCGACTTGGGACCACAGGGGAAGGCTTCCCGGGCGCTGTCCTGCTGCGGAGCAGGGGCTGGCGCAGGGTTTGCCCTTATGCCTTGTTTCTTCCCGGGCCGACTCTCTCTCCACCCCTTTGGCTACAGCCCTGAGCCCAGGAGACATGACATTTTAGACAGGTTCACAGCCTGGCTAGCAGAAAAATGTTTGTTAAATTGTGGAGGATACAGTTAGAGTGTCCATACAGCCTGATTTTTTAAGATAGTAATTATTTTTAAAGCAGTCGTTTTTAAATCTTGGTGACTGATTAAATGCATACTATATAGGATTTAGTTTCTGGATATTTGTAAGATTTTACATGTATAAGTTCACAAATCAGAAAAACTCAATGGCCTTGTTTCCTTCTTCTTCTCTCTCTCTCTCCTTCCCTTTTTCTCTGTCACCACCTCTGTCTGTCTGTCTCTGTTTGTCTGTATGTCTCTCTCTCTCTCTCCCTCCCACCCCTCTCTTTTCTTTCTTTCACTACTTACTCTGGGATAGACACTGGGCTCAGAACTTAAGATACAAAGATGAATGGTTCCCAGTTCCTGATTGCCGGGGACCAGTAAAGGAGCTCATTCATTTTATCCAGCAGCTACTTAGTGAGCATGGATGGTGTAGCAGACACTAATCTAGGGGCTGGGAGGCAGCATTGAACAAACAGACCCAACCTTATGCTCCAGGTGGGAAGTTTAGATTCCATTCCTGGACACAGGGACACATACACACACACACACACACACACACACACAGACACAGGGCACACCGTCAGCTGGTGATACAACTTCAGCTGTAAAGAAAATACAGTCAGGCAGTGGGTTAGAATGTGATTGGAGGGGAGACTGGCCTTCTGAAGTGCCGTGGCGAGTCAGGGAGGCCTCTCTGAGTGGGTAACACTGAGGAGAGTAGCCAGTAGGGTAACATTGAGAAAGAGCTACCCTGCGAGGCTCTGGGCAAGACAGTTCCAGCCACAGGGCAGAGCAGATGCGAACTCCCAGAGGTGGGAGGTAACTTGGGAAAAACTAGAGGACCAGAGTGGCTGGAGGGTGTTGAGGTGGGAAATGAAGCTGCAGAGCTTGGCAGCGGCCAAAATACGGAGAACTGAGGGAGGAGATTTGGATGCTTGGGGTGAAATAGGGGTTATCTGGAGCAGTTTAAGCAAGGGAGTGGTGGGGTTGAATTTGCATTTTAGAAAGAAGTCGCCTGGCTGCTGTGGGGTGGAGGGGAGGGAGCAGGGGCAGTAGCAGAAGGGCTGGCTGGTTGGGATGCTGTGGGGCGGCTTGGATTAAGACTATGGGGGTTGGGGGAGCAGTGGGAATCAGGATGTATTCGGAAGGGAGAGTTGGCTGGGTTGGCTGACATGGCCAGTGGTGCTGAGTGGCACCACGAAGGATTCCGGACTTTTTGGCTGAACTGCTAGGTGAAGAGCCTGGCTAATAACAGATGGAGAGGTCTGGGAAGAGGCAGATTTGGGGGGGTATGTTATGGGTGAAAACAGGGATTCTCTTTAAATCATGTGCTGGTTAAATCTGAGAAGTGAGATGGACATCAAAGGGGAAATACAGAGTGGATGTTAAATCCTCAAGTTCTGGATAAAGGTCAGGGCTAGGGATATAAACGTAGAAGTCATCAGTCAGATGGACAAGAGTGTCTTTTGGAGAGCCGTAACTTTTGCCTAGGGAAGCTGTCATGTCAAGGTTGGGAAGAAAGGAAGCAGTACTCACTGCGCTAGCTGCTTCCCACATATTCTATTTCACAGGCCATAAAGCTTGAGAAGTACCCCTAGTTCACTGCATACGATTTCCCACTCTGGAACCAGATTGCTAGATTCAAATCCCAGCCCTGCCTTTTACTAGGGGTGTGTTCATGGGCAAATTAGTTGAGCCCTTCTGTGCTTTGTTTGCTCTTCTGTCAAATGGGGTAATACTACTGTCTGCCTCATAGAGTTATGGCACTTAAACGAGTTAATACACATAAACTACTTGGAATAGTGCTTGGTACTTAACAAGCACTCCATAAATGACCATGATTTCAATGTGATTATTGTATTTGCTGTGTATAGCACACCTCAGCAGATGGAAGAGTAAGATGTGTTACAATAAGAGTGTTATTTTAGAATGTCGATTCGACTTGTTTGTTAATCAATATATAGAATGCTCAGCTTCTGTTCTTGGATTTTGCCTTGACTCGACTTTATCAGAGCTTCTAGAATAATATAGATTAACACCTGTTTCTGTCCCTATTGTTGTGTACCAAACCACCCCACCTTACAGGTGGAAAACAGGCATTTTACTGTGCTCAGAGATTCTGTGGTTCAGGGATTTGGGCAGGACTCGGCAGGGAGGTCTGGGGCTGCACCCGGGAGGACTTGAAGTCTGCAGAGGTTCGTGAGGTGGTGGGTAGGGGCAGCTGGAAGCAACTAGAGACATCTTTGCTCACGTGATTGGCAGTTAACCCTGGCTCTCAGCTGGGATCTTAGCTTGGTTGCTGGCTGAAACACCTACATCTGAGCGCTCCACGGGATCTCATGGCCTAATTCGGGCTTTCTCGCAGCATGACAGCTAGCTTCCAAGAATGGGTGTCCCCAGGGAAGAAGTGCTGTGGACCTTTTGATGGCTTTGGAGTTCACATAGTGTACTTCTGCTTCAGTCACAGCCTGCCCAGATTCAGTGAGAAGGGGCGTCGATGTCACCCTCTCATGGCAGGAACAGCAAAGTCACAGAGTGAGAAGACATGTGGGCCGGGTGAGGTTGTGGCCCGTTTTTGGAAATGTATGGTCTGTCGTGACGCTTGACCAGGAGACCATCTGTGAGGCTAACTGGCTTAGGATCCAGTTACTTCTAAATTTTGAACATGCTCTGAAATCAGGGTCTCTTTTATTTATTCAAGGTCTTGACTGCTCTCGACCTAACTTGTATTAGATTTCAAAGGTTGACTCATTACAACTTGTAAGCGCTCATTCATTTAAGAAATGCTGATGGAACCCCGACTTTGTGCAAGACCTGTGTTAATTGCTGCAGGGGCAAATTGAAATACCACAAGAAGTCAACAAGTTGAAAGGTGAAGACCAATACAGGTGACTTTCAATGAGCTCTTTCTGGAGAGGAAGGCCATTGATAATCCCTAATGATAACTACACTGAAACCAGTCAAAACAAGAAGCTGCGTGAGTTTAATGGAAGTTTATTCAATTAGCATTGCATTCAATGTTCAGAAATATATTTCTTATTCTGTAGACTTTATCAATTAATTATTTTTACAGCTAGCAATTATTAAATACTTACTATAACCATTCACTGTACTAAACACCCTACAAGTGTTATATCATTTAATTTGCGATGTAATCCAGGGGGGCAGATTACTGTATCAGTTTTATCAGTAAGGGAGAGACTAATAAAGAGGGTAGTGACACAGGCTGACATTTGTCCTTGGGCCCTCTGCTCCCACAGTGTGTATGCAAGGCTGGGACTCAGCCTCCAAGTTCTGGACTTTCTCTTAGGGGTTCTTTCCTTGAGACGTGTGCTGTCCAAGTGTGCTCCTTGAATCTTCTGGGTCCTAAGGGGGCCTTGGGCCCAGTGCACGTACTGAGAGGGAGGCAAAGCTCACACCACTCTGGGGCCCTGCACTAAATTCTAACCAAATACCTTTGAGATGTATTATATATATTATACTAGATTTATTATATCATATACATTTATATTATACCATAGCATGGTATACAATACATAACAATACAGTATATATCAATATATTTAGTATTTAATATATTTCTAGTAGAATATATTATAATACTGTATTTCTAATTTAATGTATTATGATTATAATAACACAATATCCAATATCCAAGAGCAGTGTGAATGGATCAGAGGCACTCAGCCTTTTAGAACAAAATCCTCCCATCACATGGAATTTTACATCCATATCGACATAATTTCCACGGGAAGTTTGGATTTTATTCAATTCAATGGAATTTCCCCTTAAAATGGGAACTTGTAGAACAAAACCCTTTCATTAGAAGGAAAGTTCAGTTTGATGTAGATCTTGAGTCTCTTAAGTTTTCCTCGCTGACTTCTTCCATTTCTTAATTATCAAGTGGAATTTTCTCTCTCTCTCTGTCCCCACCCATGTCTACATCGCATCTACATATGCATCCGTATCTACATATCAATGTTTACTTAAAGTTTGAATTTTATTTAATATGAGTGAATTTTCATTTACAATTCAAACCTGTAGAACAGAACTCTTTCCTTTGAGGGTCATTGTTGCCCTAAAAGTTTGAGCCCCTCTGGTCTGGCCACCACCTCCCCCCCCCTTGCCTGGATTTCTTTGGTTTAGGGACTTGGTCCATAAGCGGGGTCACTGTCACTGCTCCAAGTTCAGGCTCCAGACCCCAGTCTCCAGAGCAAGTCCCTTCGGCTGGCAAAACCTGCACGACCATCTGCGGGAGGAAACACCCTTCACAATGCCCGTGTCGGCACCGGCTCATAAAACTGAAAGTCATGGAACAAGGAGAGAGGGTCCACTCCACTTTTTAAAACGGCGGTTTGATTTAGACATAACTGCATGTTATGTCTTCAGGCTTTCCGGACCACTTTTGGGTGTAAACATGCCCCCAAGAGCGTGATGATACCGTGATTATGTTTTCAGTTTCCTTCTTCATATCATGTTTTCTTGATTAAAAGTGATTTGAAAACATCCAAAAGAGTGAAAATTACTCTTTTCTTGGTCAGACAGCAGAGTTCGATAGATGCATCCAGCAATTATTCACATGTGGTAAAAGGAAATGTGAGTTTTCTGCACAAGGACATTTCTAGTTCACGGCCAGACTGTAGGGAGATCACAGCTTGACGGCCCTGACGGGCAGGATCTGTGATCCTGGGGGGAGGCTGCAGATCCCAGCCTGTGTTGCTTCTTCAGCATGGGAGGGCTTGATGCCGGGCTTCATGGCAGCGAGAATAAGGAAGGGACCGCACGCTGTCATTTCCAAGGCAGCGCCTTCGTGCACGTCCGTTGCTCTCAGTTTAGGGCACTTCTCCTGGCCTCTTTGGTGAGTGCCCAGGGATAAGGGAGGGCCTGGTGTGAGATGATGTGCAATCGTGCTTATGTGGGGGATCCTGGGGACAGAGGTGGTTCACCTCTGTGTCGGTGGCTAAATGGTGGCTGCTCGCTGATCTGTTCTGGGATATGCCTCCAAAGCAAGTGTCTTTTAAGCCTCAGCTTTGGGGCTTTTTCTTTAAAAGATGTTTTTACTCTTGACGTATGTAT
Organism: Carollia perspicillata; assembly: GCA_004027735.1. Lineage (NCBI taxonomy): Eukaryota > Metazoa > Chordata > Mammalia > Chiroptera > Phyllostomidae > Carollia > Carollia perspicillata. Next base: position 16,019 of record PVKM010014123.1, read on the forward strand.
TCTGGGGTCCTTTCGAAAGGTTTTCAGGCCTCTTACTATGATTACATTCTCTTACCTCATTTACCTCCTCTTTTTACAATGGAGTGTGGTGGGCTTTGAGGTAGGGCATGGCTACCTGCTCTCTGTTCCCCTTGGGCTAAACACGGTCCTGAATGCCAAGGATTAAGATTTGGGATTATGGAATAATTTGTTCGTACCAAGTTGAGAGACTCGAGTGAAAATTTGGAATTGTGGCTTGATCTGCTTTTTCAGAGAATCGCTTGTAACAGATGCGAAAGCAGCAGGACGCCTCAAAGGAGCATGGGCTTCAGGGTTAGACACACACTGAACGAGTATTCTGGCCTCACTGCTCGCCTCAGGCGAGTTTCTTCCACCTGTAGTTGAGGGGGCTGGGTCACCAGCTTACCGTTTTTTCAAACTATCAGACACACTTTCCCCCCCACCAGATTTGGGAGGGATAATGGTTGTTGATGCTGCTGTTGAGTTCTGTTTACACTCACCTTGGTGAAACAGTATGTTAGTAAATATTTTACCACATCTTTTGCTTCAAAAATTTTTTCCCTATTTTTCTCCTCTAAAACCCAGGTGCATTTTATGGTCTGAAAAATAGGATATATCAAAGACCCCTTTTAGGTAAAAAAAAATTATATTAGTTTTTTTGTATAATATTGTAATTATTACACAATAAACTTCTGTTTCTTTGGTTGCATGCATTTATTCAAAGTATTTATCAAGTGCCTACCATGTGCCAGCACTGGGTGCGTAGGACTGAGCCACATGAGTAGGTCTCTGCCCTCAGGAAGCTGAGAGTCTGATGGGGCAGGGACTGGAGAAATGGCTAATGAACTGTAAACCAGCAAATAATATAATTCCCACCATACTACTTGTTAACATAGGAACTCCCATCATGGTACCTGCTAAGACAGGAATAATGGGGAAGGGCTATTTAGACTGGTTAGGAGAGATTTCTCTGAGGTGGAAATGTTTAAATGGAGACCAAAGGATGGGCAGGAGCCAGCCATGGGAAGAATGGGGAAGGGCCTTCGGACAGGAAGAAGACCCCATAAGAGTCGAGTGAAGGCTGGGACACAGGGTGTATGGAGGGTCACGAGGTGAAGTTAGAGAACTGGCCTAGGGCTCTGCTATCACACCTTGGGAGCCATAGCAAGGGGCTTGCATTTTACTTGAGATGCAATGGGTGGGGTCGGGAGGCAGCACTGAAAGGCTCGAGCCAGGAAGAACACAAAATGACGTATCTTTGGAAAATACTGTTCTGACCTCTGTGTGGAGAATGGATGGGAACGAGCAGGGGACGGGGGAGACCTGTGAGGAGGTCATGGCTGAAGTCTGGGGGAGACATGGTGGTGATGGTGGGGTAGGGAGACGGAGGGCAGGGGTCGTTTCTAGGTCTGCTTTGGAGCAGCAGGCAGACAGGCAAGTTAGGCTGCTTCTCAGGGTCTGGCCATCTGGCTTGAACCCACCGGGTGGGTGTTCACTCCATGCTGTGAGAGGAGCCTTCTTTCATGGCTGGGTCAGCAACCAAGTATGGTTTGGACTGGCCAAGTCTGAGACATAGTCAAAAATCCCCAAGAAACTGAACTGGCGGTCAGGGGACACTTGTTTTTCAAGAGTCGAAGTTTATTCCTGGGGAAAATAGCAAAGTCCCACCCTTCTCCTACAGTCCAGGAAGGTTTTCCCAGGGGGCCCTACCCTTCCTGATGGCCAGCTTTCTTTTCTGACCTCAACTTCCACCAATGACCATTGTGATACCTTTATTTGGCATCTCTAGGTATGACACCGAGGCCAGGCCTTGACCTTGAGCATTCCAAAGCCCACAGTGTCCTTGGAAGGTTGGCCATCCATGCAGTCCATGAGGATGAGTTCGAGATGGTCTTCATTAACTACTCAGCTGTCACTGGCGATGGCTGTGGTGACTGGGGCATCTGTGTTGCCGTAACCCGAGAGCCCGCAGAGCTCTCGCCTGCAGTGGTGGTCTAGTGTCGCACCTGGGTCAGAGCCTGGGGATGCAGCATACCTGCAGCTCCTGTGACTTTAACCCCCAGATTCCTGAGTTTCCTTCCACTGGACTCTGCCCACGGCTTCCCTGGACATAAAGATCTGAGAGTCACCAGCAAGGGGGTGGTATTTAAAACCGTGGCCCTGGAAGCAATCACTCAGGGAGAGAATCTAAGCCCAATATTTAGGAATTTTTAGGATGAGGAATCCACAGAGTGGATTTAAAAGGCTCCTCCAGAGAGAGTGGAGGGAAGATCTGGAGAGTCTGGTGTTACAGAGACCAAAAGTGGGAGTGCACTCAGAAGGAGCAAGGCCTTCTGTGTGGAGCGCTGCTGAGAGGCCAAGTCGGATGTGCCCATGACGGAGTCCCGTGGACTTGGCAATGAGGACAGCGTGGAAACCCTGCCAAGAGCAGTTTGGGTGGCGTCACACCGTGTAGTACTTCCGACACGTTGGCTGGTTGTGTTGGGTGGTTGATGGCTGTGCTTCTCCTGTCTCCCTGGTTTAGGGTTGCCAGAGAAAACACAGAGGACACAATTAAATGTGAATCTCAGAATAAAGTGTTTAAAGTATGCCTAAAAATTGCACGGGACACATTTATGCTATTTTTTTTTTAATCTGACTTTTTTTTTCTGAGTCGGGCAGCAAATCTCACAACCCTACCCTAACTAGACTGCCACGTAAGAGTGACCACATTCTCTGCTTCTGGGTTGAGCTGCCAGGGCCAATAAGGTAGCCATCCTTGATGCACGTTCTTTCTGGGAACAGTTACTGCTTCTGTTAAATTCCTTCAGGGCACCTCACAGAGTGCTGGGCATACAGTGAGCACTCCTCAAAAGCCGGTTTGATAGAAAATCAGCGATACTCGAATGATGAGAAACTACCTGGCACCTGTGATACTACTTACAGAAATCCATAGAATGGGCCTTGTGGAAGTTCTCAGGGCACTGAGCCATGTGGCACTAGTGGCTGTGCTGGAGGACCCAGTACTTACCCTATGACGCACCTATTACAGCCCCGTGGCTGTGGAGCAAATGGCTTTGACGGGTTCTGGACATCCAGTTATAGATACTTAAAGGCAGCTGGCTTCTGGGGAGCCACTACACATCTTTAAGAGGCAGGGAGCCCTTGGAAATGCCCACACGTTCCAAGACAGCCAGTCGGAGTCACTCGCTGTTTTAATCGGTCATACCCATTCCTGGGCCTTCCCTTCTCCCCATGCTATGAGGTGGAGGAGACATAACCACGAGACTGTATTTCCAATGACCCCGTTCAGAGGCCATTTCAAAGCAATTAAGCACAGGCCGAATCTGAACCATGCAACAAATTAATTATTAGCTAGGGCTTTCAATGAAGATTCTACTCGTTGGTTAAAACCTGAGAACCCAAAGGTTAGATATAACTGTCTATGAGCATTTTTTTCTCTTGTGCTTTCCCCCACAAGATACAAGGATCCTGCACCCACAGCTGATGTTTGTTTACGTGGCAAGCTGAATGCAGTATTTGCATTCTACACCAAGCGACTGAGCCCTACTCTGTGCCAGTATCCAACATCTAATTTGGGTTTTGACCAAATTAGATTTTCAAATAGATGTCCCATGGTTCTTATGACTGGGCAGTTCCTTGAAAGGGAATATGCTTGTGGTGACAGCTTGATTGTGACTAACCCACACATACTGAGTCTGCCTGGGTAACAGATTTGGGTGTGGGGGGGGGCGCGAGTATGGAAGAGGGATTTAGCCCTGGAAAACGAGTGACTGTAAACCCTCGCTTTCTGACCTGTTTCTTGGGGCCAGCTCAGGGGCCAGCAGAGCAGCCTGGCAGATTTCCTTGTGATCCATACAAGGACTGGTGTGCTCTCGGAGATTTGGGGAGCATTCTCTAGATCTTCGAGTGCTGGGTCTCTTCTGAAGGCACCCCCACTCCACTTGATCCAACGCTGAGTTCCTGGACAGCAGGCCTCTGCTCCGTCACCTGTGTGTCCTCTGGCACCTGGAGCACTTGACCAGCACTGGTCGAATCCATTCCGTGAACATAACTGGAGATTTTACTGTAGGCTGTACACTGAGACCGGGACAAAGGGACCACGTTCAAGGGGATTCCAGAGGAATTTACCTTCCAGCAGGAAGACTTACTAGTGAGAAAGGACTGCAGGTATTTTGGAGGTCGGGTGAAGTATTCGTTTTAGGTAGAGGATCTAGCTTCCTGTCAGCAGCTCTCTGGCCTGGGAAATTTCCCTGAGGCCGCTTCACCCTAGGATTTCCCTGGCAGCACTGACGCTGGCCTTGTCACACACGTTTAAATCCCCCAGACCTAGACGTGGCCGGAATACACTGAGCTGGTTTATTGAAACTTCCCGCTCCTCCTTTTGAAATTTACTGCCCCAGGTTTTCAGTAAGTCTGTTGACTCCTTGAAGACTTCACTCAGTACAGCTATTGATGATACTTCAAGAACACTTCTCAGTGTTCAGAGAAATGGGCTTGCACATTTTCTGAGTCATTCTCTCCCCAGACTCACGAGGAATAATGTGGGTCATCTCTTCCCTTTTCAGTTCTTCTCTGTGCTCACCCACACTCGCTGCCAGCCTCCGAGAGCTGCGTTTGCAGCACATCACGGAGAAGCTGCTGATGTCAGCAGCCCGGGCGCTGCAGCGGAGGAGCCGTGTTGGAGGGAAGTATCCAGAGCGTGATGCTGAAAGGCAAAGCTATTTTGCAGGGTATTTTGCAGAAACTGTTTTCTTCCTTGGACGGATCTCATTCATTTTTGCGACTTAGTAGGCACAGTGGGGGAAGAACCATCTAAAAAAAAATTCCCCGACCTAAGTTGTTTTGTAGGAGGTTTTAGTGAGTAGGAAATGAACAGAAGCGCTGAGCGATGGCACTGGTGGAGGCTGCTTGCCGAGCAGCGTGTGCTGGGGCGTGGAGACTGCACCTGGGAGAAGGGCGAAGGGAGGGTACACATCATTCTGCATCAGTGGTTTGTTCTGGAAACAATACAGATTCGCCAGAGCCTGTTTTACATGCACACAGAGCTTTCTGTTTAAACACTCTCTGCAGAAAATTCTTTCGTACAATGTGTTGCAGAGGGATCTCCTTAGACGAGTTCAGGCTAGGTTATGGTAAGATCCGCCTTAACATCTCCACGACATTTATCCTGACTGCGGGCTCTGAGCAGGGGAACGGGGCAGGCTTGCTCTGTGGCATCCCGGGCAGTTGAGGAAGAAACTGTGGGTTTAGAGTAGCAGCAATCCTCGAGTCTGTTCCATTGCTCCCATAGGTGCCGCAGCCTGGAGGTGGACCCTGAGCAGACAGAAGGAGTAACGTAGATTCCAGGAAGGGACAAAGGAAAGGGAGTTGAGTCTATTAGCTGAAGAGTGCAGCGTGGAGCACGGGATCTAAGCTGGGTGGGGAAGGAAGAGAGGGACCCTAGGGAGGGCATGATCGAGGACGAGAAGGTAGGACAGGATGTGAAGTGGGACTAACCGAGGCTGAGAGCCGGAAGGAGTGGCTGGTCAGGTCAGAAGTGGGGTATTTCAGAGGCAGGACCATTTCCTGTGACGATGTGGCCACCGGGGAGGGATGCCGTTGGAGTGGGTGCTGTTGGTGTTCCCAGCCTGCGCAGGTCGTGATCCTGGACCGGTGCTCCTGTCCTCAGAGTCTGTGCTCTTCCCCCTTGCAGTGCCTGCCGACAGCCATTGTCAGAGGACTTCCTTTGTTCTGCTAGCACCTGTTTCCAGGCTGGTCCTGGGCGTTTATGTTCCCCAGGGGTTGTCTGAAGCCAATGATGGACTGGGGAAGAGAATGAAAGTCTAGTCCCTGTGCCTCGAGGTGCGGTGAGCCCGAAGACATAACTTACCCTGCAGAGTTCCCCAAGAGCTCAGGCGGAGATGGGGCTTCCTCTGGAATTACACCCTCGCTTGGTTTCCTGCCCTTCCTGTCCCTGCTTCCCCACTCCCTTACGGCCTTCTCCTGGAAGCACTTCCTAAACAAATCACTTGCAAACCAATGTTCATTTCAGCATCTACTGAAGGGATCTACTTAGGAGCGTGATCTAAGCCAGTGGTTGAAGTGGAATGGAGGTGACAATAATGGTGATGAAATCGAGGCAATGGGAGTGCAGGATTTGGGTGGATTGTCTGTGGGACCCTGATGTCACCCGGGAGGGCAGCAGGACCTGGACGGGAAGCTTCAGGGACTCTGGGAGAGAAGTCGGGTCTACCAACAGCCCTGAGGAAAAGGAGGAAGTGGAAGAGCCAGAGGGCTTGGGTCTCAAACAAACTGGGGCTTTGACCCCGAGTGTAAAGTATTACTGGATTTCCGGGACAGCGTGGCCCAGATGTTGTGGGTGAGGGAGACTGAACCACCTCTGCCCGAATGCCACACTCAGCGGACAGGATCCTTAGGGGAAGTCCAGGGGTCAGGGAACAAGGTGGAGGAAGGCTCCCTGATGAGGCTGAGGGTGTAGGGGTGGCCTTTGGTTCTGAAGCTGGGGGTCCTGAGGTGTTTCGGGGAAGGTCTGGGATGGGAGCGGTAGGGAAGGTAGGATCAGGGCAGGGGACGTGGAGAGCAGGAGAGGGATCAGGGCTACACAGAGGGACATCAAAGCTACGTGGGGTCTTATGTCCAGTGACTGTGCCCGCCCTGCCCTTCTCAATAGAATCAGGGCCTTCGGTTTCCTGGTGGGTGGTGGCTCGGCAGCCTGGACACAGTGCAGGAGGCGGTGCAGTTCCTGGCACGTAGTTGGCATCACTGGCTGAGTAAGTGGATGACTGACACATTCAATTTCTAAATGCTGCCTCCTTTTCCATTATTGTAAGATGTCAGTGCACTTATCACTTTGATGTACTTTAGGCTGTGATAAATTTGAACTTTTCAAAAATATGGAACTTATCGAAGTACCTTTAGCTACTTCCACCATGGTCCCTGGGTGAGATGCAATGCACAGATTTCCTAAGGTTAGGGAATGAGGCCATAGCATGGGGTATAGACTTGGTCATGGGATCTGTCTCCCCAGTGAGTTAACACACTTTTTTTTTAGTTTTGCTTTCTACTGTGAATCTTTTAGGTTAGATCAGTACCACTATGTATGTGTTGGTGACTGATGATATGGATGAGAGTTTGTTGGGGTGGAGGAAAGTACTGGAGGGTAAGGAGGGGCTGGAGGAACAAGCCAGGCCCCTCAGCACATGGCCCGCTGCAGGCCACGCAAGGAACCATGGGAATGACAGAGGGGTTTTAAGCGGCAGCGAGTCTGGAACTGTAGAAGGATCACCTGCCCCGGCCTGGCTGTGGGGTCTGCTCTGCACAGAGCCCAGTGAGGAGAGGGGACTGCTGTGACAAGCCACTGGGAAAGGCAGACCTCTTCCTCACAGGAATGTGCCCTCACAATAGGATTTAACACACTTGGCTCCGGGGTAAAGGGGATATTTTTGGGAATTGCAGCCACTTATATTATTTTTAATCCCAAAGGGAGGGAAAAATGTCTTTCCTTTAAAAAGTGTTCTGGTTAATTTAAGTTGTGGAGGAAAAAACTTGGGACAGGGGACAAAATGTGTTATTGATGAAGCATTTCGGGGGGAGGCAAAGGAACCCCAGCTGTGGCTTGATTTGTCAATCAAGACAAATGAGTCTAAGGTCTGTTGAGAGATCCACGAGGTAGGCAGCCCTGGATCCCCAAAGAGGAGCAGTCCAGTGAGAAGCGCCAGGGCTGTTCTGACCGCCTCGGCGCACACGAGGATTAACTCGGGCCCTGGGCTCTTTGTGCTGGTGTGGGTGAGTAAGGCACTATTTCATTGCAGCAATAAAGGCATCCTGCATGGTATTAGGCATAATCTACAATGTCCAGAAATTCTGCAACAGGGATCTTTTGAAGAGAGTTTCCCAGCAGTCGGGGAGAGAAAATGGTCTGAACTATTGATGAGAAGCAACATAATGTTGTACAGCGGGGATCAGTTCAGCAGACACAGGCCGGGGCCTCTCGCAGGCCAGGCCTCGTGAATGGTGCTGCAAACAGAGAGGGGGAATGACAGCTGTCATCTCTGATGCCCAGGAAGCCACGGCCTGGCTCTCCTGTGGGCATGTCTCCCCTCTGCTGTCCTGTGAATGTTGCTCCCTCGAGCACCATCTTTTACTCTCATCTCATTCTACATCGCCCTCTGGGCGGAGTCACCCAGCCCCGTGGCCTCGATACCACTTCTGTCCTCATCACTCTCAAATCTAGGTTCCAGCCAGTTTCACACTGCCCGCCCCTTTGCCCACCAGCTGTCCCCAAGTTCCAGTCCCTCATGCCTACTGTCTACTGGGTATCTGTCTCCACCGGATGTGCTGCAGGAGCTGCAGACCTACGTCTCCTGCCTTTTCTCCCTTGGAGAACACCATGCTCTTCCCAGCCAGAGGCCTGGAGTCATCCCAGACCCCACCCTCTCCGTACCTCTCCCATTCCATCCATCACTGGGACATGTTGGATTTATAGCCCTTGTGTCTGACCCCTCTTCTTTATCTCTTCTGCTTCTGCCTGAATGGAGGCCCCAGTCTTCAGAGCCTCCTTCTCTGGGCCCTGTTGCTGCTGAAGGACCCTCACTTTGCGCCACGCCCCTGGATTATAAATACAACAAGAGCTTTGGGGGAGATCAGGAAGTTACAGGGCCTTTGAGCTCCAAATGGACCAGCAACCTTTTTACACTCCCCAGGATAGAAGTGGGCGGGGGGGCAGGGCAGCTTTTGGGGTCCTCAGATCCAAACTATGCTGTTTGGTCCTAGGGAGAGGAACCCCAGGAAAGCAGACTAGAGGGAAATTCTGCCTGCTTGGCACCACCGAGGTGACTCACCAAGGGTGATCCATGTCATTCAATGGATTTTTTTTTAACCTGACAAATATTTTGTATTCATGAGTAAAACAGAACCTTCTAGTCATTGTGTTGAGGACAAGAAAGCTCGGAGTGTTTGGAGCATTGTGAAGTGAATTACTTCTCTGTCTCTTTCCCAATCCTCCCCAGCTATTGATGGAGCCATGAAGAGCTTGGCTTGGACTATTGACTTGTTGAGAATTTAACACCTCGACTCAAGATGTCTGTTTTTGTAATAAAAAAACCCACAAAATAGGACCAAGGCTGCTCATATCTACCCAGTTCAATGAACTCTGCAGTTCAATTGTCTTTTGGGCAGGTGTGTGAACTTGATATTATAAATGCCAGCTCAAGGCAGATTTATGTATGGATGCGTGAATGAAGTCAGAACTGGAGCAAATTGTAACTAGGAGCCTTCCAGGTGTAAGCACTATGCTAAGATCCATATTGAGACACAGAGAAATCATAGGGGAAGGGCATCTGACCCTAATGGGGGGATGGGCAGTCAAGGAGGACTTCTTGGAGGTGGTGACATATGAAGTGACGCTTGAAGTATGAAGAAGAGTTGGCCAGATGAAGAGCAGGGAGAAGAAAGGAAGCTGGGAAGCAAGACCCTCTCCTCTAGGCTCAGCATGCAGGGACCTGGTGCTGCTGGGTTTGGCTGCTGGGGTGAAGGTTGTGTGTGAGGGCGTGGTGGTGGGAGAGGCTGGGGAGACAGGCAGGCGCCGGGTTCTGGAAGAGAGTCTTGGTGCCAGCCACGGGACCAGCACTTATTCTGAATCTCTGAGGTGCCTGCAGAGGAGCTTAAGTACCGTGTGGATGTGATCGGACCTACACCTCAGAGATTGCCGCCGGGCTGCATTGTGGAGGATGGATGTAAAAAAGGCTGTCTCAGTGACTCAGGTGAGCAACCAAGGCCTGACCTAAGAACAGCGAGGACAGATGTGAGTCAAGGTGGCAGCATGTTCTTAGCTCCCTCTTCCCCCTGTTTCAACCACGTTTCTTCTTACCTTGGCTGTCTGTCTCTAAAGCTTCCCAGAAATTTCATGATACCTTGGTCTTTTTCATCTGGAAACAAAGCAGCTGTCCCATGGAAATGGGAAAACAAGGTTTGGAAAGTGGGGGCCACACATTCTTTCTGATCTTCTCAGGGGCAGATCATGGCTGAAACCAGCTGCTGTGACAACCCGGGCAGGTGGGGCTGGAATCGTCTGCTCTTCCTGTCTCCTGTTCTGTTCCTGACACCCACTCTCACCCCCGGCCTACGCCCAGGGCAGCCTTTGGGGATTCCAGGCACAGCTGTACCTTGGGCCTCCTTGGAAGCCCTGAGCTTTGGTGCACGTGGCTCGGGAAGAATTCCAGACCCGGGAGGGGGTCAGGGGAGAGGGCAGCTGTTCTCTGCCACTCGCCAGTGCGTTGTCCTCACCACCGCACTTTGCCTGGGTCAATAGGCAGAGTCGTGTTGCTGTGCGACCGTGGCACCTCTGAAGTGGCCGCATTCCAGGTTACCAAGAGCCCCTGAATCCTGTGGGTGCTGCCTGTTTCAGGTGGTGGGTGACGAGTGGAGGCACTTGGGGGTTAAGTCACCATCTGGGGCCTTGGTTTCTCTCCCGTCAAGGGCAGGTAGATAACGACCACTGTCCTTTTGTGAAGATAAACGAGCTTCACGCATGGTAAGATCTTTGCCAACTCTTCCGCTAACTCCGAAGGCCGAGATGTGTTTCATTCACTTGTATATTCCCAGGGCCAAGCATGGTGCCTGGTAAATGTGCTTGTTGACTGAATACATACATGGATGGTACAATGAAGCCCATAGGACGTGGGAAATCCTGAATAACGTGAAATGGTTAGGAACGTGTTCAACCAAGGAAAAGCAGATTTCCACATGTGCCCTCATAAACACCCACGTTGAGGGTAAAGGATGGAGTGGGCTAATGTTTGTGAGGGAATGCTTATTGTCTTTCAACCTTCCCTGTCGCAGCAGCTGGAGTCACGTAGCAGGGCAGGCTGTTGTTTATGTGACCCACCCCTTATGGTTTCGTTGTATGGCAAAAACCCCTGTCACCTCCAGGAAACTAAAGTCAGTCTGATAGGCTGGAAAGTATTTTCATGCCTGCCTGAGATGAATGCCTTTCCGCGTTTTGGATCCAAGGGCCTTTTCCACCTGGAATTTCTTTGTCTCCTGTTTTTCTGGTCCCGTGCTCCAGAGGCAAACTGACTTTGAAGTCAGATTCCTCTCATTTCAATCCTGGCCCCGCCACTCTCTGCCTGCTTGGCCTCGGTTTCATCATGGAGCTTCTCTGGGTCTCAGTTTCTTTCTCTGTGAAGTAGGGATGTGTGGTTGCTGTGAGCAGGCGTGCACCTTGCAGGCCTCCAACCGGAGGGAGTGTCACGGACCAAGAGCCAGAGCTGCTGCTGCTGTGGGATCCACTGTGGGCTTGTCCCCTGGGCGTATTTCCCGCGGGCTGCTCCCAACCGATGACTGGGTGCAGCAGGGACCCTAATGCAGAGTCTTCCTGGGAGATCCAGGACTCCTTGGATGGCCGACTTTGGCTCAAGAACTCCTTGGTGGCCATGTCGAACCTTCCTTAGGCTGTAGGTGGTCTAGGACAGCAGTCCCCAACCTTTTTGGCACCAGGGACCAGTTTCGTGGAAGATAATTCTTCCACAGACGAGGGTGTGGGGGATGGTTTTGGGACAATTCAATTGCATTCCATGCAATCTCACCTCCTGCTGTGCAGTCTGGTTCCTAGCAGGCCTGGACTGGTACTGGTCCATGGCCTAGAGGTTAGGGACCCCTGGTCGAGGATGCTTGTGTCCATCCTTCCCTCCCTCCCTCCTTTCCTCGGGGCCACACTCACAGTGAGGCTGCTGGCTGTTTCCCCTATTGAAATCCATGCACAAGGTCCACTCTTGGTGTCTGCTTCTGAAAGGACCTGGACTCGCACAGGGTGGGAATGCCCTGTGGTGAGGACCGAATGCAATGATGTAAGCAAAGTGTTTACTAGGTTGACAGGCACAAAGTAAGTGCCCAGGAAGTGGTGGGACATCCTGTTACCTTCACCACCACCGTGGTCACCATCACCTGGCCATTTCACTTTTTTGCCAGCTTTAGGCACAGAGAGCTCCAGTGGCATCCTGGGTCACAGGCAACTTTGCGTTCAAGTGAGAGCACCTGTGGTTTCTGAGGAGAAAAAATGGGTTAATCAAAACACCCTTTAAAAACGTATCCCATTCAAGCAAAAGGCACAAACCAAATTCTTCTCCAGCCAATGAAATGTGCAGCCATCTGATTTGCGAAGACAGCCAACTCCATTTTTAGCCCAATGCACGAGAGGTTTGTAGTATTCTGAGGTCCTTGCCAGTACTCTTGATATCTACAAATATACTCCAGTTAGTAACCGGGGCAGCTCATTCGCTGCTCCTGAGAAAACTGGGGGGGGGGGGGGTAAAAAGTTGGCCATTATTCATATTTTGCAGATAAGAAAAGAGAGATATAAGTGGCAGTTTCCAGGCCACCCAGACACTCACAGGTTTGGGACTGAAACTGTGGGTTTTGCTCCTGATGCTCTGGAAACTCAGGGAGTGGTAGATGCTGCTCAAACACTCTTCCCGAGGACGGTCTCTTAGCAAACCAGCACCGCGAACTGGCTGGAAAAGGCGTTCCTCAAGCCCAGTTCTGCCTGGCCTCGGGTTCTAGAAGCCCTGGAATCAGCCACGATGCAGGAGTTGGTGACAGAGACCCAGCTGCCACTGGTCCCCATGCTCAGGGCCTTCATTTATCATCCAGTGAGGCTTCCTCCTAAGCGTTGTTACCTGATGCTGTGGATTGTCACTGTCCCTACCCCCAACCCGGGAGGGACTGTGACGTGTCCCCCACCACCACAGGTCCTTGTCCCCGTTTGGTGCTAAAAATAAATGCTCGTTGTGGCGGATGGTGGTGATTCCGTTGGAGCTTTGTTTATAGTGTGAAGAAATTATCAGCAATAACAACAACAGAAAACAAATATTTGCTTTATGCTAGGCATTATGCCAAGGTATTCAAATCCAGTGATTAAAAGATGAGCTGTCTGACTCCAAGGAGTGTATAGGCTTGTGGGGAGACCGACGTGCCAAGTCTGCCTGGAGAGTCCAGGACCACTTCACAGGGGAGGGAGCTTCGAGCTGAGACTGAGCAGGACGGGCGGGCGTCGCCCAGGCAGATGCACGTGGGGAGGGGGCTGCTGGCCGAGGAGGGTGACGGTGTGGCGGTGAGGACAGCGCTCTGCTGTGCCGGAGGGCCAGCTGTTCAGTCTTGCTGGCATGTCAGGTTGTTTGGCACCGAACACTACTCATCCGCGTTGCATGTATGGTTTGGGTGTGCCAACGTTTCTTCCTCCCTTCCATTCTTCACTCATCTCACCAGCTATCATCGATCGGCCTCCTGCTGTGTGCCAGGCACTGCATGGTGGAGGACTGGGGTGCAAAGGTGAGGGGGAGACACAGTGCCTGCCCTCCTGGAGCTCTGAGTCGATGGCAGGTAGACAGGCTCTATCAACTACACAGGGGAGGGC
>PVKM010014124.1:0-29421 GCA_004027735.1 Carollia perspicillata
CAAAGTAAGGATTGTTATCAGTGCCAAAGGAGTGATTTTACTTGCTTATCTGTGAAGCTGACCTTTCTCCACAGTGCCACTGTCTTCTGAGTTCCTCTGCTATAATTATAACAGTGTGTGCCTCTGTCTAAAAATTTGATTATTGTTTTATTTCCGTGGGTCGTTAATTCTTTCTATTCTAGAGAAGGTCCCTGAAGTCAAGTTCCTGAGAGACCTCTGCTTGTCACTTTCTGTCTCAGTTGCGTGCATTTTATATTTACTGTTGAGAATTTGAATAATGACATATTCTCCAAGTAGTTGTCAGCTTGATTGCAACAGACCTCTCAGGGGATTCTGTGAGCTTTTACATCTAGTGGAGAACTCCAATGAGAACATGTGTAACCAGGAATTCCTGGAACAAGAAATTATAGATTATCTATTTTTCAGAAAGCATGACACATTTGTAAATGCCTTCCTTTAAAAACTAATTTCTTAAAGAGAGACGTGCACATTTCCTAACCAATTTGTTGTTTTATCAAAGTTAATTGGTCAAATATTTTCAGTCATCTTAACTATTTTTATCTCTAAAATATCTTGACATCAAAATTGTTTCATGAAATATATGAAGCATGACTCACCTAATCATGTATGACTTGATTTAAACCATGTCATGCTATAATACCACAACTACAACATATTTTACACTAGAACACTTCATTGAATTTCTAAGTCTTTCTCTGTTTGACTACAATAAAAAATCTTAAAATTTATGAAATTTTATCAAAAAAGTTTCTTAAAAGGAAACCTCTTTATATTGTAGTTTCATAAAAACAAAAAAAAACCACTTTCTAGTTATTGCTTTTGGCAAGAGATTAACAGTCGAAATTTATGGAATGAAAAAAGAAGACAATGATAAGTACGTGCTTTGCAGTCATAATTAAAATGTATTTATGAAGAATTATACTATTGCACATAAATTATGCACTTCCATGATTAAAAATGGATTATTTTTCATCTTGGATTGTGCTAAATTTCCAGCTGAGCTAGTGGAGTTTTGTTTTTTTTTTCTCCTGAAAATGAATTTTTTACCAAGGGAAGTTGCTACAAAATCATAATTAAGTTCAACTTCTGTACCAGTTTTTCTTGAACCTTATTGTTCTCAGAAACCTAGGAGCAAGAAGGAGACGCCCTGCATTTGTCATGACGAGCAAACATCACAGAACCAGTGTTTGGGCACAGCAGAGAGGTGTTCTCTGTCATGGTCTACAGATCCTGCGTGGGTCAGCAGGACTCCCACTGGGCTGAGCAAGGCTCCATGTTGTGAATGCGGTGTCCCACACCTGGCCTCCTTTGTCCTGGCTGAGAAAGAGAGAGCCGTGCAGAACAGCCCTGGCAGAATCGACATGCGTCACATTTGCTGATGTGTCATTGGCAGGACTAGTGACACAGGCCCACTTAAATGAAAGGGTGCCAGGAAAAGTCTAAATGTGTGTGGAGGTGGACAAAATATTTGGAAAAGATGGAACTTAGGGAAGGGTTTTTACTCAGATTATTTTCCAGAGATTTTCCCAGTATATAAAAGGCGTTTTTTTAATTTCCACCTCCCCCACACCAAGACTTTCCTTGACATAGACTCATTTATTCACGGAGAAGAGGTTTATGGAGTACATCTATGTGCAGGAAACCAGGCTAAGCAGTGGTCTTATTTTCATTAACATCTGGATCCCAACTGAGGTTACAAGTACGGTAGGGACAGATCATGTCCATGACAACTGCTAGAAGGGTCGAACTTGCCCTTCAACAAGCCGACAGCCAGAGTCTCATGTTTGCTACATTATGGTAAGTGACATTCAGTGCAGACTGGATTGCAAGATGATGAATCGGACCCCACAATCGAGTCTTTAACAACAAGCTTAAATACCACCGTTGAAGAGGAAAAAAGAGCTGGGAAAAAGAATATCGCCTCTCTGGTACACAGACTTCTCAGGGAGCTGGGTTCCAACGTCTCTGGTGCAACAAGACAAAGGATGGACATGACTTGGCTCTGTAAAAACGAGAGTCCAGGAGAAATGAATGTCCATGGCTCATATTCCTATCTGAACCTAATTTTCCTCGTTCTCTCAAACTGTTGTTCGCTACAGGCTATAAAGGGATTTTCATCTGCTTCATCTTCTTGGCTTTTCCTGCTGTTTTTTAATTAAAGTTAAAAGAATTAAATGAACCGGGGATGCTCGGGTTACACCAGAATGAGAAAGATCGGGCTGCCAGGCCCACTGAGGTGTGAGAGGTCACTGAATTGATTTTGGAATTATTATTCACAACGATTTTTTTTCTGTCTAAAGATGAAACATCAGTGTATTTTAAAACAGATTACAGAAATCAGAGTTCCAGGTCAGTTTCATAGAGTAAAATTTTCTAGAAAAAGACATGCTTTTAAAAGTATTTTCAGACTATTTTATACATTGTCCCCATCAATTGTGGTTATTTATGAAAAATAAAATGTTCATTTTGCCATATATTTTGAGAATATTTATTTGCATTTAACATGGCAGTTTTTAGAATTTAAACAGATGCTTTCATATTTATAAAACTAAAATATTTAGCCAGAGATTCCACCATGTGAAAACCATATTTTAAATATTTAGGGGTTTTGTTGATTTAATGTGTATAGTAAAAAAAATAGATATACTTAACATGTGTAGTAAAAAAATAAATAAATCGTAATAAAATGAAGAAATGTTAGTCCTGATTTTCAAAATGATATGTATTCCAGCTCACTAAGAAATGGACACCACTTTTAGTGAGGTGACAAAAAAATCTTCTTCTAATATCGAGTCCTTGAAGTAGTTTCTAAAGCAGTTATCTTTCCATGAAAGTGGATGCTGAAGTTTCCTGGGGTTAAATAAAGAAAACCATTCAAAATATGTATGGAATATTTTACATACAATATTTTATTTGTATAAAAATATGTTTACATATCTCTCTATATGGAGGGATATATATACACATATATATATGTACTTGTGTGTATACACACACAAGTACATATATATATGTCCTTGACATTCTGAGCTATCCTGAGAGAGCAGGAGAAATATTAAAGTAACAAAAAGAGAAAAACAACGTAAACTAGTATCAGCTGGAGCAGAGGTTCCACTCATCGGCACTTACTTACTCCATGCCTGAGAGGTTATTTGAGCTGCGCGAACACGCGTGTTAACACATGGGCAGGCAGCAGACAGACAGGGCAGATGCCGCCTTCCCCAGCGCTCTCCAGAATTGGAGAGCAGCTGTGTGATTGGGGGTGGCCACTCTGGCACATAATTTATGCAAGGACCAAAATAGATGCTATTCTACATTAATTTTTTTTAAAAGAAGGAAACTTCAGGAGTAAAATCTAAACTGCATTGTAAGACCTGGCAAAAATCAAATTATATCCCCATAACAATGGAGTAGTCAATCATAATCTATGAGAATCAAGGTTTTCCCCAGGCAATAAACCCTAAATTCCCAGAGTCAATTGAAATGTAAATCACCTAGCCATCATTTTAAATCTAATATATCTTCATTAACCTAAAAGTATAGCTCGCCAACGCAAAGTCCATCTCAATCATAATCCAGAATGGTGCTATTAATTCACAAATGACTTCTAAATTCCCGGATGTCAAGAGAGTTCGGGCCTGACAGCTCTACCATTCTGTATGGCAGGCTGCCTGTTACAGGGGAAGAGAAACGACACAATCAGATTCTGTCCACATCACGAGTTACTAGGGAAGTTTTGGGAACAAAATACCTCTACGTTTCCTGACCCTCAGTCCTCCCAACTCTTAAATGAGAGTATCTACACCCGCTATCCCGTGCATCTCCTGTTCTTTTAAACCGACGCTGGCCAGTCTTTCGTTCCTGTCTGTTTTGAGAACATGCACCATATCCGAGAGTTTCTCTGCTCACCGTCTGAGTAGTTAGCTTGCCCTGACTGTACATGTATCAGCAGAAGACAGGCCAATCCTGAGTCAGAGACAGAAGACAGTGGGTTACTCACAGCGACAGCAGGCGTCAGAGTGACATAGTTCCGTTTGTTACCCTTGTCCCTGTCCCCCTGGATGGTGTGACAAGGGCTCGCTGCTGTGTCTACACCAGCAAGTGTTGGTGAGAGTAGGGAGAGACAGGAAGGAACCCTCGTGCGGGGATGATGTGAATGCAACACGGTGCCGCAGCCACGGAAGCCGGTGTGCTGGCTCCACAGAAAACGACGCCCGAACTTCCTGTGGGATCCGGCACTTCCTCTTCCGGGTGAGCATTGAGAAGGACGGAGAGTAGGTACTTGGACAGATATTTGTACAGCAGTGTTCACAGCAGCAGCAGTCACAACAAGCAAGTGCAAACAATCCAAATATTCCTCGAAGGATACATGGACAGACACCACGTGGGACACACAGACCGTGGAATATTTTCAGCCTTGAAGGAAATGAAGGTTTGGTACTTACTACAGCGCGGATAAACTTCTGAAACTTAGTTTGTTAGGTTTCTGCACCTCTTGAGCACTCTGATTGATTTTTATGTGTCCTCAACTGTTTGGTAAAAGAAACATAGAAGAAACCTAAAAAAAAGCAGGAAGGCGTATGACTTTGTCATGCTTTTGTTGATTGCCCAGGTAGACTGGTCAGTTGAGACCTCCGACGTCATCACTAAGAAGGGGAGGGATTCCGCCTAGTTCACAGCTGGAAACATGGCCTGTGAGCTGATGGCTCCGACCCGAATCCCCGCCCAGCCGCCCCGTGATGCTTTCAGAACTGCGGAGCGATCATGTCGCTCGTCTGTGCAGCACACGAGAGTCATGCCCCTTCCGTTCTGCCTGAAAGTCAGAGCTTTCCTTTCATTTGCCCTGTGGAAGGAAATGGGGGTTCGTGCTTCATCCAAGCTGGAAGTGAGTGGCTCTCGCACCAGACAAGTGGCGACACTCATAAACCTGCCCCGGTTCCGCTGGGGCTGGAGAGTCTGACTCGCGGAAGGATCGGCCCTCGGGCAATAACCCATCATCGACAGTGACTTTTAAAACTACCTTAAATGTGCAGAATGGATATGACATTCCAGCCTTGATGTGCATGGCATCTGTGGTTGTAAACTCACAGTTTATCTCATTAAAATCTAGTTATTCAGAGCGGTTTTGTGATCCCTAGGAAGAGTCTAAAGTCCATATACAGGCAGTGAGAATATGAACGTCCTCTGTCATTCCACACTCGCTGGTAATGAGAGCAGGGGTGCGCAGGCGTGGCGTCAGTCACCTGGTACTGAGAGGGCGAGTCAGGGGAGGCGGGGCAATGCCCAGCTGCTGGGAGTGCCGGGTCCAGGCTTGGGCATGTGCGGGGGGGAGGGGTTTGTGCAGGCTGTGCGACCCGCAGGAGCAGCAGTGAAAGTAGTGCTGGGAATAATACCGTTGGTAGTTACTCTGTGCAAAAACAGTGTCTTGTAAACTACTTGCGTTACTTTGTTGAACCCAGCAATCCATTAAGAAATTTATTACCACTGTTTTACAAATGAGCAAGTAGTACTTTAAGCTATTTAGAACCCCAGGCTACAGGAAAGAAGACTGAAGACTCAAATGCCGGGTTTGCTCGTTCTGCTGGTGGCACTGTTTCGTGTGACCACATGCAGGCCCATCAGTGAATAAATACTTATTAGCCACCGAGTGAATATTTGTGGAGCTCAGCCTCCACCAATTAGTACCCAGCCAAGCAACTGGCATGTGGCCTGTATGCAGATGGGTCACAGCAGCCTGTCACTAGCTGTGCATGTCAGGGATTTAAGCGAGTTTGACACTTGTGAGACAGATGGTGAAAAACACTATTATAGATATATATTCTGGGGTTTTTAAGCTGCCATAACATGGTCTGTTTTTCTAGTGCAACAGTTGGCATATCTTGCTTGTCATTCATCTTGACTTTAAAATATATATAGATATTACATATGACCCTACCTTAATTTTCCGGTCACTCTTCAGGATAGTTTAGGGATTCTTGTCCAATCTATCTACTTACAGGATAACCACCTCAGTAATTTATGTCTATTCTGACAACCTCGCCATCAGCCTGGCTACACGCTACAATACTGAGGAATTGATGGATTCTGCTCTGTCTCTAAAAGGAGAGGGAAAGGCTTGGTGTGTTAAATCAGGCGTCACCCCACTATTTTTTCCGTGCCCATGAGTCATATATATCTGTTCTTTAGCTAATCTCTTCACCTTCTCTCATCCAGTCTCCCTACCCCCAGTTTCCCCTGACAGCCATCAGCTTGTTGCATATATCCCGGCCTCTGTCTCTGTTTTGTTAGCTCATTTTGTTCATTAGATTCCACATATATGTGAAATTATATGGTGTTTCTTTCTGTGACTGGCTTATTTCACTTAGCATAATGCTCTCCAGGCCCAACCATGCTATCTCTATGCTTCCAATATATTATCTCCTGTAGTGGTCCCAATGATTCTTTGGGATTATTGTTCATAATATCCCCATTTTACAGATGAAGGAATTGTGGTTCAGAATGTCTTAAGATCACACTCAAGACTGTATGTGAGGTTAGCTGAGAAACAAGAATGCAAGCCTTGGTCTGGGGAAGAGAAAGCCCAATTCCCCAGCCTTCCGTGGGTCCTTTTTCCTTTTCCTGTGTACCCCAAGGTTTCAACCTGATGTGCCCTTCTTCAGAAGCCACCGCATTTCTTGTATCTTTTGGCCTTTTTCTTCTTTTAACATGCGATTTAGAACTTCCAGCAGAACCAGCGATGTACCTGCAGCCCGAGAAGACAAGCTGAAAGAGAGAAAGAGCATCAATGCTGTGGTTTTCAAACTTCCCTGACCTTCAGTAGCTTCCCGGAGGCTGTATGAGATCTCTGTGTTTCTCTCCCAAACATGTTCTGTCTGTGGTTCCAGAGCTGCCACAGTCTCTGGGGGAAAAAAGGGTGACATTTACCTCCTAATTTCCCAAAGAGGAATAATCGTCTTGAGTACATAGTAACTGGTAGAATTATTTTTTAAAATAAAGCATTGTACAATGAATCAAAATGTTCACAGGCAATTATTTATAGAGAAATAGGTATTTTCTTTAGTACAATTATTTCATTCCTTGTTATGGAAGGGGGGCTGCCCACTGGGCGATGCTACGCTCTACACAGGATTCTGCCCCTGAACACGGGCGGTTCCCAGAGCAGGGGCCCTTAAGACTCTCCTAGAAAACAAAGCTATGGGAACATGGGAAACTTTTGCAGTAGTCTCTGTGCAAAAACAACTATTGCGTTTCTTTGTTACACAGACTATCAAGATATGGTTATCTCCTTGTTACTGATGAGGAACGTGGCAGTCGGGGAGACTGAACAAATGCCACATTTCACGCACACCACAAGCGTTAGACAGGATGTGAACGTGGTGCTGACTCTCTTCCGAGCCTGATTTTAATAGCTCCCTTCTGTGCCTCCCAGTGAAATGCATGAGTATGTAATGGGTGGGGGCAGACAGCGTATAAGAGCACTAATTGTTGTAGATTAATTTTAAGTGCAGAGGTCAATGTTAAAAGATAAATGCGTGCACTATAAAACTTAATTGATCATGTTAATTTACAGTGTTGGCTTAATCTACTTAAAAGTTTTTGAAATAATATGACTTGCCTCTCACCATTTTACATAGTAGATTTTTTTCCTTCTCTCTCCTCATCCATTAAAGGGTAAGTAATGAACTAAGTCTGGGTATATAATATTATGTAATAATCAAATAAATAGATGTATTTGTTTCTTATGAGAAATTTAGCAAGAGTAGGTATAGTCAACTTAATGCAACTGAATTGTGTTGCATTAAGTGTCAGAGAATTTTTTCAAGCATCATTTCTACTTGTGAAATAACTCACCTGAGAAATCAGCCCACAGTGCTTTCCCTTGAACCGTAGGTGGCAGCAGAGGTACAATTATTGTAACTACTTAGCACAGTATAGTGACTGACAATTTGCTTATCAAAACCATAAAACTTTTAAATTCTTGAAACCAAATGAAGAAATTACATCAGGTTAAAACTGATAAGTGATTTATTTGTGTATTAAAGTACGTCTCCTAATTCTTCTTTCATTCCATTTATGGCATAGCAATTTTAACCTATTTTTAATGTCAAGAAATTGCTCCTCGACATAAATAAGAGTGAATGATATTCTATATAAATTACATTCACTGAACCAGATTTTTTACTTTTCCCAGTTTCTAGATTTGTGAGCACCTTTAAACTTTCTGTGGGAACAAGGGAGATAAATAGGACGAGGCTGCGTGAGAAAATGTTTTGAGACCACGTGAATTAGGGAATGCCAACATTAATTCTGCCTCTCGGAGTCCTCGGAATAACCTGCGATTACATTTAGGAGATTAAAAGCATCAGCTTTCACAGGTGGGCATCTTTAAAAGGTGTCGTAAGATAGCTGCTCGCTAATCACTCATTGATCGCTCCGTCTCTTTGAGGCACTGTCAGATTTATGGGTAAAGAAATAGGGAAGAGACAACGTGTGACCACCACGTACACATTCCAGGCAAGTGACTTTGGCATTCTGGGCTGGCCTTGCTAGGAACAGACTGTTTTCCTCCCATTTGCTAAGCTTCGGCCTTCGCGTCCTGCAGGAGCCTCTGACAGGCTCCAATGCCGACACTCAGGGGCCAGTAAGGGGCTCCAAACAAAGGCGTGGGCCAGGCACGTATGGGGAAGTACCCTGCTGGTGGGGGACAGGGAGGAACAGACAGGTAGGAGAAGCCACTGATCACGGTTCATAGAGACCAGCTTCAGCAAGACAGGAGAAAGAGTGATACTGGACTTGGATTTGGAGGGGTAAGAAGAAAATATCCTTCATCGG
This sequence comes from Carollia perspicillata, assembly GCA_004027735.1. Classification (NCBI taxonomy): domain Eukaryota; kingdom Metazoa; phylum Chordata; class Mammalia; order Chiroptera; family Phyllostomidae; genus Carollia; species Carollia perspicillata. The sequence continues at coordinate 8,854 of PVKM010014124.1, forward strand.
GCTGCTAGGGCCACCATAACAGATGCCATAGACTGGGGGCCGAAGCAGCAGAACTATATTTTCTCACGGTTCTAGAGGCTGAAAGTCCAAGATGAAGGGGTCAGCAGGTTTGGTTTCTCTTCAAGGCTGTCTTGTTGGCTTATAGAGGGCTGCCTCTCACAGTGTCCCCATGTGGTCATCCCTCTGTGTCCTATTATCCTCTCCTTATGAGACCAGTCCTAATGGATCAGGGCCAACCCCAGGGACCCCATTTAACCATAGTTAACTCTGTAAAGACCCTATATCCAAATACAGTCACGGTCTATGACATGGGGGTTAGGGATGCAATATGTGATTCAGTGGAGGCACAATTCAACCCCAAACAACCACCACCTAAGTGATCACGGGAGAAAATAAACTGTATTGAGAAAACCATTGAATTCCTTGATGTCAGTGATCGGTTCCAATGTGCCTTCAAATACCCACAGTCTCAGGTGGGAGCAGGGCATTCTGTACCTTGATTTAAGCCATATCCTTCTGAGCACTGTGTGCTCCAAGCCGAGGTGGAACTTCTCAAGAGCTCCACTGCCCTCGTGTTCAAGGCACTCTCCCTTCTTTGAAAGCTGTTAGGAAAAGCTTCGATAAATACAATGTATGCTTTGTAAACTGGTAAAGCTGAATGTGTGGCCGAATTTGCGTTTCAACAGGGCACAGAGCCTTAACCAAGAATTTCCTAAACCTTGTTATCAGAATACTAATATTCTAAGAGATATTAATCTATATTTCCTTCTCAAAGAGCATTCTCTCAAAATGAAGTACAATTAAAATCATAAGCTATAGAAGGTAGAACAAATGCACATTTATTTTAGAGCTTCTCAGAGCCCATGTATATATTTCAGGTCCTAATAGCACAAAAATCTTCTTAACCTTGCCTTAAAGCAAATAAGCAAATAAAACTGAGAAACATCAGCCATCAGCAGGTTGGGGGGAGGGGGATGAAACAGCGGCTCATCTTGGCCCTCAAGTTATACTGGCAAGTTATGTAATCCCGGGAAAATTGTTGGAGGTCGGTAAACATGCATTGTGTTAGATGAACAAAGACTCTTTTTTGCTGTGCTAAAGAGTTACTTGATTGACAAAATTCTATACACAGTAGCGTGGATTTGAGTATTTGTGTATGTACATGTGCGTTAAAGATTTATAATACATAGTCCAGCTTTCATTTTTAGAACATAGTTCTAGAACTCATTATTTTTTCTATGCAAGGCAATTTTCAGAAAATTGTTATGAATGCCTCGAAAAGAGAAGTTCTTGGTATTTTCTCTTTAGAGGAGGCTCGGCTCAGCACACGCTATCTGCTGTGCGTCCAGTGCCTCGGTCTTCAAGCTGTATATTTCTTGACGGCTGATAGCCCTCAGGATAAGTGAGCATCGGCTGACTCCTGGGGAGAAAGCACTGGGAGCCCTCCGTACATAACTTAAACCAATCCATTCTGCACCAGGTGTGAGTAGAATATTGGAATGCCGTTCCCATAGGTGTGTCCCTCTCGTCGGCACTGGACATCACAACGTTCTGAACTCGATGGTCCCCGTTTAGCTGGGAACACCTGAAGCGCTCGGCCTTCCATGCCACGCAGAGGCTCTGCGGATTAGAAGGACTCGATGCTTGTTGTAGCTTTGGGAGGGTTGCTAGGAATCTGTTATTAATCTCATTACCTAGCATCAAAGAGTTCTAGACTACTGCAGTTGACTAATTAATACACTGCTGAGAAAGTAATTTCCATGCCGCCAGCATGAAGGCAGAATAATATTCATCTTTCGTGCTGCCAAGGAGAATCTGCAAAAAATATATTTTGCTATAAAACAAGGTTTATTATTTTTTACTTTCTGGAGAGATATATAAAGGCAATAGTTACATTTTAAACAAAGGTGAACATGTGTGTTCTCTAGTGTTACCAAGTCAGAATATTGGAACTTGAAAAGAATTGGAGATCCTTTACTTTGGTTTTATTTTGGCCATTTTTCATCTCTTCCCCTTCAAGTAGGAGATATTGGAGAAGTAGGAGAGGGGGTCCAGTGTTCTGGGCTTCTGTGGCGTCTCCCCAATACCCCCTTCTAGTGAGTCACCCTAGCACTGGTGTGTTCTATGCACGCAGTTTCCACTGGAGCTGATGTTTGGAGGGGACTTTTGCTGCCTAGATGTCTGATGGTCAGTGGCGATTCACAGAGCAGTGACTCTGGGGACTGGTCTCCTGTGTGTAAATCTCGTACTCTGCAGTCAGTGGATAATACCTGTCTCTGTTAATTTCCCCATCTGTCAGATTGGAATAATAAGAGTGGCCCTTCCTTGGGCTTTCAAGGACAGTAAATATGTTACCACGTGGGACGTGCTAAGAATAGTGGCTGTCACATGGGACGGACTATATGAACAGGACTTTTTAGCCAGACAACAGATGAGGCCAATAGAACTTACAAATTGAGAAAACTACTAAAGGAGTTTACGGCTGACCTGCTGAGGTCCAAGGGCATGAAAGACATATTTATATTTACATGGCGAAGCAGCAGCTGAGGCAATAGCAGGACCTGCCCGTTTAATATTTATTGGGATATATGTTACTCCTAGTTCCCAAGAAGAGGTTCACACATAGTTCGTCTAAAGGCAGGGAGGCTGACACCCATGTTTTAAAAACTGCCCCACATGTTTAAATCGGTAAGTTTTCGTTCTTTAATGCTGAGGTTCCACTGCTTTCTAGTACTGCTTTAATTTATCGAGGTGTGCATGGATTTCTAGACAGTGCGAGATAGACGGGCAACCCTCTCCCATGAGCCAGTTCTGGCTGATTGCCCCACCTCCTCTCCTTCAGGGTCTCACCTGTAAAGCGGGGCTTTAGCTGGGCGATGTGTGCATTAGAGCCAAGAACAATGCTGGGGCCAGACCAGCTGTTCAATAAGTATTTCTTGAATAATCAAGTGAAAGGCCACTAAGCTCCTCTTTCTGGTCATGTCATCGAAAGCCCACCTTTTGGGAATCAGTGCTCGACGTGGGAATGTTTGCATGGTGGGACAGTTGATGGGCACTGCACCAAGCCCTGCACCAGGGCCTGGACCCCTGGGGGCCCTGAGCCAGCCTCACTCAGCGGCTGTGAAGCCCAGTCCAGCCCAAATGCTTTTTGTTCTTTGCTAGAAGGTTCCCCGTCAGCCCCGGACTGGGGGGGACTTATTTCTGTTGAAAGGACACACAGGCTGCTGTCTCACGAAGGTGTTTTTCAGGCGAGCAGCTCCCCTGCTACAGATCAGAACAGATCAGATCAGAGTCCCCTACTAATCACATCTGACACTTTTGAGCCAGACTCTTATGGTTGGCCTTGAAGTTGGCCTTCAATTTCTATGTGTAGGTAACAAGTGCCTGGCATTTGGCATTTATGATGCTAATTTGTCTCTTTGTTAATACCCATGTGGCTCTTAATTGCTTGCCAATTCTGCTGGCTACCGTGTTTTTGTACCTTGGCCTGGCCTTGGCCCATGCTGCCCATCACACCTGCATCTGCCCACTGCACCTTATGGCCGCTGGTAGCACCCAGGTCAAGTTTCTTCCCAGCCCCTCATCAAGCGTGGTCACAGCCTGCCCCCATTCCCACCTGCGCAGCCACAGACACTCTCAACCTGGCAGTGGTTCTTTTTTCAAATTCTCGTGCTTTTTTATTCTGCTTTTCTGCTCAAGTTGGTATTGCTATTTCTCCTTTGCTTTTTGGGCTCCTATTCCCAAATACTTATTCCTAAGGGAATACTGTCCTGAATTTTTTCCATGTGAATCTTTGTGTCTCTTCCCGAGTCTCCAAGAGCACTAAAATAAATAGAGGTCCTAGTCCTCAGAAACCAAACTCTGGTGCCACTCTGCGCTGTTCTGTTTGACTACGGGTACGTTTTAAAAAAATATAGTTCTGTTCACTAAAATCTTTGTAAAGAACACAAGCATATAAAATTACCTTTTCCCAGAACACAATTTTTTGATGTTAGAAATTACCCTTTTTTTTTTTTTTTTTACAATTTTGAACTCAAAAACTTAATTATTGAGAAGACATCTTTAGGCATTTTTGCCTTGAGATTTAAACTTGTTTCTACATTTCTATACTGGACAGAAAAATGTCTGTCTGAGATATTCAATAACCCCTTCTTACTGTCTGACAGCATATGTAAGTGTAAGAAATATAGTAAGTTACCATATATACGTTGTAAGAATCTTTTCACCATATCGGTTTGATCACCATGAATCTTGTCTTACAGTGTCAAGTGGCCTGCAAAAAGTCACTGTGTAAATCAGTCTTCTTAAGCTATTTTTAAAGTAAATATTAAATTTCCTTCTTTTTGCACCTTTAACACAGATTTTCAGTTTTCATTTCTAACTTCGTTTAGCAGGCTTTTCCTCACTGAAGAACCATAATTAAAGAAAACCATTTAAAAAACTTCACAAGCTCTTGAATGTTCTGAGCAATTAGGCTAGGTAATTAGAAACATGATAAAAGAGAAGCTTGGGAAAAGGATTTAAGCCCCTATTGAACATTTTTATCAAAAAGTGAATAAAGAATAGAGAAAATTAAAAGCATAGTTAGTATCTTGTGGGCAAAGGATAAAGCCAATTATTCTGGAACATGCTTATTTATCTAGATTTAGTTATTCATGATATGTAGAGAACTCAGATTTGCTGGAAGAAGAAGAAAGTTGTTTCTTTTTATCTTACAGGCCAAAAAAAATTATATATATATATGCCTACATGGGGAAAGGATTTTCTACCTTGTAATATTTTTCTGTTCAGTTCTTCAAAGTATAAGTTAGATATCCAGTATGCTTCTCAAGTTAACCAGGTAAAACGATCTACTGTACAAATCAAAAGATAAAGTTCAGGACAAGGGCAATAGATCTATATTCAGGGACTAATCTGGGGACAGTTTGCTGGCGGCATTGCAAACAAAGCCGTCCAGATCGGTTCCTTGAATTAACAGGGTGTTCTGCCTGCATGTGCTTTGGCAACTTGAACTAGTGCCACAGAGGGGACATTTGCAAACTGGGGACAAGCAGGAAAAAATCTGGGAAAGTTAGGGAATGTAAAGACCCCACCCCCACCCCGCTGGAAGCCTCATATGTAACCTTGAAAGAGCACAATAAAACCAAAACAAATAAGCTCTTGCTATTACTAAGACAAGGAACACATTTTTCTGCCTATTTTTCTAAAGCGGTCTGATAGAGCTATAACAATGTTAGGTTTCTCATAAAATTTACCACTTGAACCATTTTCAAGGGTACAGTTCAGTGACATTAAGTAGTCACATTGTGCCGCCACCATCCATCCATCTCCGAATGTGTCTGCCCATCCGCCCCAGCTGGAATGCTGTGTCCATGGTGAGGTCCCTCCAAATTCCTTTCCCACTTCCCTGAGGCAGTCACATCAGTCCACCTTCTGCCTGTGTGACTCGGGGTCTCTGGTCAACTCATAAGAAGTTTTTAATGACTGGCTTACTTCACTTACCATAATGTCACCAAGGTCCCCGCATGTCATAGCGTGCATCCAGGCGCCTTCCCTATTTAAGGCTGAACAAGGGTCCGTGACACACATATACCACATTTTCTTTATCTCTTCACCTCTCAGTGTATATGTGCATTGCCTCCTCCTCCCAGCGGTGATGAGTAACGTCGCCTTTAACAGGAGTGTACGGATATCTGGTGGAGGCCCTGGCTTCCCTTCTGTTGCATGTATACTCAAAATTGGAATGGCTGGGTGGCGTGGTAACTCTTTATTTAACTTCCGAGCAACCACCATCCTGTCTTCTGTAGCTGCTGCACCATCTCACATTTCTGTTAGCAATGCACAGTTTCTCCACATCTTTGCCAGCACTTGTTATTTTGTATGTTTTCAACAATAGCTATTCAAGTGGGTGCAAAGTGGAATCTTATAATGGTTGCAGTTACAAACAACAGCACATAATTGGCAAAAATAGACTAAAACTAAGCTTATGACACTTTCTCCATCCTTTCTTACCCTAAATTTTATGTTCTCAGACACTTATTTCTATAGTTGGAATTCCAGAGGTCTCTACGGTCCTAAGCCGGGGTCTAGATTCCACTCGACAAAGCAGGTTGTTAGTCGGGGGTTAAAAACACAGCTGATCTGTGTAGATCTGATTTCAAAGCTGTGCTCTATCATGGGCATTGTGGAAATTAATTTTGAAAACACTCACATTTATAACATAAGATTTTTTTTCTCAATAGGGGCCCTTTTAAATAAAATATCATAATTTTGACAGTTAATTATGAGCCAGAAGTATGCAGATTAAAATGACTCTGGACATCAGGAAAGCCTTTGGTACATTCAACACGAAGGGACTCCTGCGTGAGTCCGTCTGTTTCCCAAACAAATTAGTCAAAAGATAAATGACTTAATTTTACACCTGCCCTGCCTGAGGCTTATTTTGAGTGTCTCAAGTGGTCTAATGGTCCTGGGCAAGAACATGACTGGTAATGGAGTTTTATTTGCCTCCTCACCACTCTTCGTGGTTTTGACATATACTTCGAAACTACAGGGAAAGAATGTTCTTCGATTGTGTCAAAGACCACATTTTTTTTATTTCCTTGGAATTCAAAGTCATAAGACCTTTCTTTTATGATTTCAGGTTCAAATGGAAGGGTTTATTCATCTTGATTACTTAAGAAAAGTAATCAGATTATTTTTTTTCTGCTTTTTTTGTACTTTGACTCTTTGGAATGAAATTTTCGAAAACGTATTTGCTCATAATACTTCATGTCAACACCTTATTTAAGCAATTGCATTTTGTTATTTTTGTTCCCTAAGGTCACATAATTTTAGAATATCTGGGAACAGTGAAACAAACTAACCCAACTTGGTTTCTAATTTCGAAGAACTGAGCTCTCAAAAAAATGGACTCACTCGGAATGGGCTTCCTGGTTACCCCTCGGCTGGCCCCGTAAACTCCTGACTGGTCAGGTGGTGATAGGTCTGCTATTAGCTTCACACCCGCTGTCCCTGCACAGCCCGGTGCATGGAAGACTCCACCTGAATCAGACAACCAGGGAAATTACATTCGAGTATCCATGTATGTGTTATCGTTCACCATTTTTGTTGGAAGTCTTTCTAAAACCTCTTTGGTGTTCTTGCCTTTCTTAGTTGCTATGCAAGCACAAAAACAAACAAACAAACAAAAAAAGATCACCATACTCGTCCTGAGTGTTGCTTATTATATTTGGGGGGCTTCCGAAAATAAGGGTGTAGAGAGCATGCTTTTCTCAACTCTCCATCCTGCGGTCATTGTAAAGAAGCACTGTGTGGCAGGCGTTCATGCACTGGGGTGTGGCCTCCATTCTTCGTGGCAGAGATCTGGAATACCAGGATGGCAAGGTCGGAAGCTCTGGCTTCTAAGTGAGCTATTTCTGAAGTCATGATGGAGGAAACTGACTGCTGGGGTTTTTTTTAACGTCATTCCTGGGTCCAGCTCACATTTAGGATCCCATGGAAACGGGTTAAGATAGAAATGGCTTCTTTCTCTACTGGCTGTGGATGTTAATACTTCCCTACACATCGTCCACATCTATCTCGCCTTTTACTTGTGGTTTGAAAAATCCTTTGACTTGCCAATACTTTTTAAAATTGGAATTTGCTGAGCTAACATGAAATACACTCATTTAGAGTATTGCAAATAGTATGTAACATTACATTTTCCCTATAGGCAAATGTGTCTACGCTTTTAAAATATAAAGGAAACAATAATTGTATTCATTTATACACATTTTTTTCCTCACTCCAGAAGGTGGGACCAGTGATGTAAAACAAAACACAGCGCACAGCCTTATGTGCAAGATGGAGACTCAGAAATACTCCACACCTTGCACATTTTTCTGTCCCTGGGCTTTCCCATTTTATTTCCACAAGCCTTGCTACAGAACCCCATCCTGAGATAGACTAGCGTTCTTGAAACATATGGATGCAGATGGTCCTGAAAAGGCTGCCTCACAACATGATTCCTGACCTCAGTGCAGGCTTTCCATCTGCTTCCTCCAAAGGACACAGGTCTTCCTGGCCTTGGGGACCTCGAGTGGGTTGGTTGCTCCACCATCGGTGGCTGTGACTGTTCCAGGCCTCCGCCTGCAATGGTGAATGAATTATTAGACTGGGCAATACCAGTCAGCTCACACATTCGGTGTGTGTCCTGTGATGTCCCCAGGGTGCACACGCAAGTACCTCACCCTAAAATATTGGAAACAATACTGTTTTCTATTCTTTAAAAATTGGATGATTCCAAGTGCCACATAATATATAAGCACAAGTGTTATGCCAGAGAGGCAGTGAGGCTTACCTCACGTGTACTTACGAAGAGTGACAGGCCAGAGTGCTCCAAGTAGCCAAATCCATAGAGGTATGAATCCTAATTCTATGAAAATCACTCACTGAATATTCAGTTCTGACCAGGGCTCTGGAGCTCGCTGTCTTAATCTTCATTGTGGTGGTAATATTAACTGAGAATTCATAAAAACCTCGGGGAAATAAATGATCCTCCGCATGAAAACTATTTAAATTACCCTCATGCAATCTTTTAAAAAGACAGAACTGCACTATGTTTTTATTTGCAACTTAGTGTCAATTTTTTTTTTCAAATTTCAAAATAAGTGTATTGACCAACTCAGGTTTTATATGTGTGCCAAACACTAAAGTAGTTATGGAATTTCGATATTTAAACGGCTTTATTAAGAATACAATGAAATGTTTTCATTGCACATTTTTAATTTAAAAGTGACCGATAGTAAGGTCAGGTTTTATAACTATAAACTATATCATCACTTCCATCAGCATAGAGATAGTATTTGATTTCATACATAAACATACCCAGTAGGACTAAGATTTTGAGGGGCTGACTGTGTAGTAGGCACTCCAATTCTCATCAAGCCAGGCCGGTGGGACCAGCCGTTTGGGGCAGGGGAAGAGGTGCTGGCATGATGAAATATATTCAAAAATAGGCTTGTGGCAAGATTTTTTTAAAAATGAAATTCTCTGCTTAAATATGCTGAAAGCATATTGTTTAATTTACACGTTTATTCATAATTTGCTGACCCCTGCATTCCATCCTCAGAGGGACATGAAGTTCACGCAAATTAAGAACGTGTGTTCTAAATTTATTTACTGAATCAAGCCAGTCCGTAGTAAATCCATAGTAAAAATGGATTTTTGGGCCATGCTGTTTCAATTTTCTATAGAATCACCACTGTTTGCTTTTAGTTGGGCCTAGCACCAGTCACAGTAATAAGCATCGGAAGTAATTTAACACACAACACTAGTATGTGCTTTTCAGGGGTGGTTTTCCTCCTGTCATTAATCCATTTAAAAAATATTAGCTGAGCACTTATTCTGTGCTAGGCAGTGTTGAAAGCCACAGTGCTATAGTGGAGCATGGCAGGGGTTGTTAAAAATCTGCTTTTGTAAAACTGCCACTGTCTAATAGTTTGGAACTACAGACAATATGTGATAACAAACACAGGCAAATGCCATGCCCTTTTGGAGGATGAGAAATGTGGGAAAAGTAAAGCACAGAATGGATGAGAGGGGTGAGGACAGGCGTAGTTTCCAGGCAGCCAGGGAATGTCTCCATGGCATGGTGCCCGTGAGCACAGCAGGGAAGGAGGTGAAGGACTTTCCGATAAGCTGAGCATTTTTTCACTCAGTTTTATTCACACTGATTAGACATCTATTGAGAACACAGGATATGTCACAGAAAGTTAAATATTCAGAACACTAGACCACCTAGTCTCTGTTCCCAAAAATAATTCCCTAAGACAAATATACATATATATATATACGATAAATTATAATGATATATATTTGCTTTGGCTGATGGATATTACTTGGCTCTCGTAGTTTTAAACAGGCTCCCTCGAGCCCTTATTTAATAAAAGCTTTCCTGTTGGTTCATCTAAGTGGTGCCCTTTGGTGAGCTTTAGCCTCTGTCAGTTTAAGGAAGGCAACCCTTGGATTAAAGGGCGGGCCGAGGCACCGATGCCTGTAGTCAGGCCTGGAACCCCCATTAAAACGGAGGTCGGAAAAGGGAGCGGGAGAGCCGAGATCAGCGAGGGCTGGACTGAGCAGGGCCTGGGCTGGTGGAAGTCGGAGACTTGGTGCTCCATTGGCAGATCTGGGAAGGAAACCGATCCACAGATCCTTGTACTCGATGCTTTGAGGCTCCTGAACCACGTGGCATCCGGGGAAATAGTCATCTCCGCCCAAATTTCAGGAAGTGTTTGCTCTGAATGTTGATCTCAAAAGTAAAATGTAATGTCGGAAAATCTATGAAAACATAGGGAGTAGTTCTCCAAAGTCTCAGTAACGATGTTTCAATCATACCTGAAGTGTCTTTCTGCCTCCATTATTAATATTCGAATAATGCACCTGCCTATTCATCTCTACTGAGTCAATAAACTGCTGTGGAACTTTCTTACTGCTTCCCACTACTTCCCAACCCCCACCTGTCATGCCATCCTGTGGTGCACTCTAGGTTAATATTGCAAAGCAGCGCTCTCCGATGTCAATATTTTAAATCTATTAGAACTCCCAGTTGGTCTCTAAATAAAGTCCAAATTGCTTTTTTTCCAAAAGCAAGAATTTGTACAGTTTGATCCTTGCGTGCTGGTACTCATTCAATAAATATTCATCATGCCCTCACTATATGCCAGGCTTTCTCTAGGTTCTCGGGGTACAACTATAAATCAACACAGCCTTTACCCTCATGAAATTCATATTTTAATAGGAGGAGTAAAAAATAAAAGAAAAAACACATAAATATGTGCATACACATGTATACACAGAGGGGGGAAACACTCTGGGGGAAAACAAAGCAGTTTCAGCATGGGTAAGGAGTGTTATATTGTGTGGCCGGGGTTCTTTTTTGTAAAAGGTAGTCAGTAAAGGCTTTACGGAGGAGGGTAACTTCTGAGTGGGGCCTTGAGGAGGAGAGAAGTATACCTCGAACTACTGGAGGGAAGAACCATTTCGGGCACAGTGAACACCAAGCAAGGGTCCTGAAGAGACCCTGCACTTGAGTGGCGATCAGGAAGGGCACATAAGCTAAGAGTTTTGATTCGGATGAGAAAAGGGAGAGGTTATGAGAATTAGAAAGAAATGTGGCGTGCAGATACATTAGAAGATGCGCTGAGTCTGTGGAGGTTTCTTTCAGATCGTTTTCAACTTTTCAGGGAAATATGAGAAGGGTCTTCAGCTGAAAATGAGGATGGACAAGAGAAGTGGAGGCTAGGGGACATTTCTTTTCATTCCTTTTCGTAATACGCGCCATTGTACACATTATCTTGCTCTCTCTTCTATTGCAGTTGGTTCACGGCCTTTAACATTTTTTGCTCAGGTCATTTTCTCTCTCTGTGATGACATCCGCGCACCTCTGCACGTTGGACGTCCTCTCACACTTCCCTCCCTGTGTCTACTCAGCATCGGTTCTTCTGTTCCTTTCGGCAACTGCGTTGCCCAGCTTTGCCACCCTTCCCAAGGTGACTTAAGGGAGTGTTGCTTATTTGACAGGAAAGGACACGAGCAGTAAACAAGAATCAGAAATTTCAGTGATTCTAGGGAGTTTCCTGAGGAGGCTCATTTCTCTTATCAGTAATTAATTGCAGTGTTGCTGAGCGTCTCGACAGATGTTGCGTATATAAGGTGCCGCTGAGGTGTCTCACCTGGTGCGCACGTGCACACCATTACCTGTTGTCTTGTGAGCTTTTTTGCTCTGAGCCAGGCACTTTGCATCGTCTGTGTAGAAGATCTGCATGGCAGCAAGCTTCACTCCACAAACCACTTCCGGTTCTGTCACTTTGGTGTGATGATTTCAGGGTTGCTATGGGGATAACCAGGCACTGTGTAACGTTGAGATATGGTGCTATAGAACAGAATGTGTGGTGTTCTTTTTTGTTTCTACAAATTAACGGTATGCATTTTAAAATAAAAAATTCACAGCCTGACTAATAATGTTCACAAAGTGAGCATCTAAATAACGTCTAGAAAAAAATAGACTAAGAGGACCCACATCACAGAATCTGTCTTCACAGCCATGAATTCACTAACCCCCGCCCCTAAGTCATTGCCCACCGGCATCCCACCACCACCTATGAAGTAAGCTTTCCACAGATGTTCTGCCTGAATCCGGTATATCCTATAGGTCTAAATTCTGTATGTAAAACTATGGAGAGTAAAAGAACTTGCTAAATGACAACACAGGTAAACACGCCAATAACACTGCCCCCCCCAAAAAAAATCATTCGTTCTAAAGAACACTTTGCCTGATCTCTGCGATGGGAGTTGGAAGTAGACAAAGAAGCACTTGTTATAAATTAGAGTAGACATAAGAAAAATGACAGTAGATGGAATTCTTAGCCTTGTTTGGGTCCTAACTAGAACAAACCAGCTGTAAAAGACACTTCAGGTCAGTTGGCGAAGTTTGAATATGGTTTGGGTACTTATGATATTAAGGAACTATTTTTGACTTAGTTGGTTGTGAAAATTATATGTGGCCATGTAGAATAATATCTTTCTTTTGAGTTGCATACTGAAATGTTTAGGGGTGAAATGTTATCTGTAATATATTTTAAATGATTTCACAAAAAATGGATGAACAAGTATGACAAACTATAACCATTGTCCAATCTAGACAGATTATGGGTATATGAATGTTTATTTTATGAATCTCCCTCTTTTTCCATGGTTGAAAAATTTTATGGATAAAGTTAAAAAGACTCATCAAGGACACTCATCCATTACATAGGTAATATACCAATTATATGATGAGGAATGTGTAACTTAAGTAACTTCCCCAAACTTGCCTGCATTGTGTATATTTGAACTTTCATATGTGTTTCGGTCAGATATTTTCTTCTTCACCTGGTTATACTTATAAGTCTATTTTATTGATGTCATTAGCAATCTAACCTTTCTAGACTTTAATCCAAAACTCCTTACAAAGGGTTTCACACTAATAGACATATTAGAACTTGTTTCAATTGAAGTATTACTGGAACCCACTTAATAGATTTTTCCCTCAAACTTCCATTTTCTTTTGCTCTTTAGAAAATCAATATCAAGTTAAGAAGAAACTGTTAGCTAAAATTACAAGGGGCTAACTCTTCCTCTTTCATAGATGTATCTACTATATAATGGTGCTAAATAGACTTCTTATTTTTTTATTTCAAATTGGAAGATTTTGAAAAGCTTGTATTATATCGGAATCTTTTACTACGTAGATCATTTTTGTGCTTAAAATGATACTTGCATGAAAAAAAAATTCCCCTTTAACAAGAATATCTAACAAAGCATATGATTGAATATCAAAGAGGAATATAAATAAAACCAAAAACTGGTAAAGGTTATCAGCTTTTTTGATGTTGTGCTTTCAAAGGTCTAGCCCAGGATGTTACTGAATGATAAGTGAGTAGATCACTGCAATATTTTTATTTTGAGAGTCTAAGTAGTTTAGGGACTCTAGATGGTATAAATACTAATTATTTAGTTGTTTTCTCAGAATAAAATGTTTAAAGCACAATCATATTTGGGGCTTTATTTTTATAATATTCATAATCTGTGTGGCTTTAGCCTAAGCCAAACAGCTTTAATATAAATGTGAAATTAACTATTTTTGAAAGTTCACTAGTTAATTCAGTATACACTATGCTTTCCATTAAAAATATTACAAAGGTTTTATACAGATCTGTAGCTCCCTTTGAACTAGAGAAATAAACTAATTTAAAACATAGTTGAGCCACCTGATAGATCATTTCAGCTCAGTTAGAACCAATTCAAACTCACAGAATAAGCACCATTTATTGACTTGTGTATTTAAAGATACACCCAGTTCCCTGGAAGGTTCAATGATCTTAATTGTACCCCCTGACTTTTATTCAGTTGCCTGTTAAGGAGAAGTCTCATTGACCTGCTGCTTGCTCTTTTCAGCAAGTGGAGATTTCAATTTCCCCTTTCTCTGGGAGAAAGTAGAAAATTGCTTTCTCCGAACCTGTGTATCTGGAATGAGAAAAGAGGACCTGCCACAAAGCCCACTTAGCAAGTTGCGTTTTAATTTTCTCTTGATCTTTCATTTGGACTGTGTATTCATGGATGTATTCAAATACAAAAATCAACTTTATTCCTATAATAAATAAATTGACAAGTGATTGAATGATAAAAACACATGTGTTTTGAATATACCATCCCCAGTAGTAGAGCCCAAGGCACACCATACCTTGTGATGGTTACTGAGCGCCACCATGAATTATTTTCATAGACATCAGTTGGTACACTTTGCTACAACCATTTAAATTGTTCATTAACAATTTATTTTTTGTGTAGAATCATAAGATATCTACAATGACTAACTTCTTTTAGATCACCATCCTCTTCTACACACGAAGCAACAGGTGACTTTGGTGGAATAGGTCATTCCATTCTGCGTTCTGTTGCTACTGTTTGGTAGGTAGTACGACTCTCTGTTTAGTGCTGTGGTGCATAACATACAGAAACAATGTCGAAGCCAACCCAGAGCAAGAACAAGGTCAGTGCACTAAGATATATACAGATACATTGCTGACAACTAATAAGGAACCACAAGCTTAAACTGTTCTTGCCAGAGGAGGGTACATGTATCTCTAGGAACGATATGGTTTTATCCTGACTCCCCCATGGTGGCCATGATTGAACTACACATACTGTGAGCAATTGACGTATAAAATATCTCTGAATTCTAAACTGTTTAGCACCTGAGAATGGAATAAATAAAACTATGATATATATGAGGAATTTAGTTCTTTAGAGCTCTGGATCTTCATGGCCATTCAAAAACAAAATACAAAAAACAAAAAAACAGTTTCCAGCAAGGTATTAATCCTAATTAACGGTCTTACTATCTAAAAATGAGAGAGGTGGGCTAGCTTGCTGAGATCCTTAAAATAAACAGTCAAAAACTTTGAATTCAAAGTTATTTTTAGCCTTGCTGTGCCGAATGGCCAGGGACCAAAACGATGGCTTCTGGAGAGGGGCCCTCTCCTTTCAGAGTCAGGAAGCAGACACTTTTTCCGTCCTCGGCCCATAAGCCAGTCCTGCCCAGATTTGTTAATTCATTGCGTGACTTTCTTGTCACAGTGAGCAGAGTATAGATGCAGAGTTTAATGGTTATAATTGGCATTAAGGGAAATATAAGTAGCTGACATTATGATTCACACATATCTTTTGAAATTCATTATTTTAAATAGATTTCTCAGGGCCGGATGGGCTCTGGAATTATTGGAAGAAAAGATGAGTGTTGAAACTTCTAATCTTGAGGAGCAGTGTCTAAATTTGGTTCTTAAATGATTTCTTTAAGCATCAGGAACTACAGTAAACTGTCTCTCCTGAGGCACTTCTGTTTCAACCTGGTAAAGCTGGGACACAGAACATGTGCCGGACTTGAAGATTCCTTTCTCTTATGTCGTCCAGGTAACTATTGGATCCCAATTTGTTTAGTTGTGATATTAAATAGTCAAGATATCTCTACCTGGGAAGGTTTGATCAATTTAAATTTCCTTCCCTTAGAGAAAACTCAAACCATAATTTTTTTAGGGTTTTTTTTTTCATTCTGTGAAAGAGAACATCTGTTGTATTAACACACTTTCTGAGGACATTTCTACGGTTGGCTAAGGTTTTTCTAATTATGTCAAAACTGGAACCTTCCTAGGCAGCCTAAGATAAATCTTTTCCGCATAAATTGTGTAATCAAATGATATCTTTCCAGCCCAACTCTTGCCTGAAGACATTTCTCTTTACTTAATGGACAAGTTTTACTTTGCCATAATTAATTTTTTGTGCATGTTTACTTTTGAAATTAAGTAGTTAATTGAAAAGAAAATGCATGTGATACACAAATAGTGAACTCACTCTGAGAGATATGAAGATGGATTCGTTCGTTCAATTTGTTGTTCATTTATTTGTGGATTTGCTCATCTAGTCAATAGTATATGAATAATAACATGAACAATATTCAGATGCTCAGTAAGTGCCAGGTGCTGTCCTAGGTGCTGGTCTTATAACGTTGAACTGAAATGAAGTGGTCTTACATCTCATGGGTTTAGGAGCTTTGAAGCATGAGCAAAGGTGGATGGATTAACATACTAAATATACTATTTTATATGAAAATATTAGGGAACCACATTTTCAAATAGGATATGGTAAATGATGGAGAATTTTATCTATTATGTTATAAAATATTGTGTTGAATGTTATATAACCAAAGAGTAGTCTATTTGTTAGTTAACTTAGCTTTTGATGGACTAACCAGATTAGAGGCCAAGAGTAATGGGAAATTTAACAGCCAAGTTTCCAGCTGCCAATTCTGTCAAGAATCCAGATGGTGTTTCTGGAAGAACACATTTACAGTAATTTGGCCTCATTTAATTCCATCATTAGTGAAGAGAACTTCATAATTTGAGTGGGTAGTGTTATACTAAGAGTTTTAATGTATTGATTTTTACCACATGGAAGCTATACAAAACATGACTATGTATATTTAATATGAAATAACTTTCTGAGAAAAGTTAACACATAAGTTTGTTCCTGAAACGGGATCACTACTTTCTTCGAAAATGATTGGGTTTTGTGAAGGCAAACATTTAGTCTCACTGATATTTTTTTGCCATACTAATGATCCATATTATTTGTCGTATTGACTTTCCAGTCCCAGAAACATGGCGGCACTAAATCAGGGCGGTCTGGGGCGGATGTAGCCCAGTTCTCTTGTGATGCTCTCAGGGATGCCCCCTGAGCCCCTTCTTCTGTTGTCTTTGAAGTGCATGCAGCCCCTGAGGTAGTGCCGCCCCTCCTTAATGTAGGAACCCGCCATCCCTCTCAGGCTGCCTGGGTGTCCTTAACATTCTTCATGACGTCCAAAGGAGCCTACGAAGCTCTAGCTTCCTGTTTTTATTTATTCACTGTTTCTTTGATGACTTTATTAAAGGATTCCAGACTCTATAAACTTGATTTGTATATTTGTTGTGATACTTTTTTTCTCTGTGCATCGCATTGCCAGTTGAACAGAGTAGATTATCCATTATGGATCTAAACAATTCTCCAAAAAATAAGTAAATCAATCTTTTTCCAAAGAGGCCATAGCCGAGTCACGGTGAACCCAGCCCCTGCAGGAGGGCTTGGTAGGGCAGTCACAAGTGATGACTTTTGTCAGTGCGGGTCCTGAACCCTGCCTGCCACAGTTCCCCCGGAAGCAGATGCAATGATGGAGGCAAACCTGCCCGCACTTCATCATGTAGGGAGCATCTCTGGAATTGATGCTGGAGTAGCAAACAGCAAGAAGCCAGAGGGAGCAAAGCAAGACGTTGTCTGCTATGAAATCTCCATGAACATGTCAGCCGGCCCCATCAAGAGCTTTGGAAATTGGAGGCTCTTCCAGAGTTGTACCCAGCTGGGGTGGAGCCCCTGAGGTTTGTACTCCAATGTTTGGCCGGTCATTGGATGTGACTCGACTCTTTCCAGATGGCTGACAGCTGAGGCCTTTTCTACCAGCAGCCCGTCAGTCCCAAGGGGAGACAGGGGTGACGCACGGCAGGGCCCATTCCAAATGCTCCTGACCAATATCGTCCAGTGAAAGATTCCACACAACCACTCATGCACTGAGAGCGTGCACTAGTGCTCAGATGACGAGGAGAAATCGATGAATCGGTATCGTTTCACTGATTTATTCCATACACACACTCACATATGAACATGCATACAAACAGGTTTGTATAATTGTGTAGATCATACAGGTTGGGCAAAAGTAGGTTTACACTTAGCAGTGTACAAAGAGTTTATTCCTGTATTATCATTTATTACTTACTGTGTTATTTTCTATACCAACAACTTTAAAACTATTTTTGCCCCACTTTGTATATATAAAACAGTCACTTTATGATATAGTTTAACTGTCACTTACAATTGTAATCAATTCTTATATTTGCATATGCATTGGAGAAATATAAGTATAGTATTATAAAAGAGTGATGAATATTGACATAATAACATATATTTTCAAAAGTACTTACTGAGTAAATGAATGGAAGAGATGCTAAATTATACTACATCTTCTCAGTTATGCTTCTATCTAGCTTTGGACTGCAGTGTTTTTGTACTTGATCTTCTCATTCTTCTACCAGTGTACGAAGTCTAATTTGGAAAAGACTGTGGATTTCTCATGGCCTCAGTAAGTCATATCGTCAGTTATATATTCAGATGCACTATAACTTCGTAGGCTTTGAGGAACAGCACATTTTCAAGTTGCTTCAAGAATTTCATTACCTGTCCTGTGAAACTTTCAAATATGTATTTGTCTCTTTGTGATGCATTTTTCCCTTAAAAATATCTTCTAAAATCATGTTAAATTTAGCAGGCAGAAATCCTGTGACATTTCTATGGTATCCACCCTTAAAAGTGACATGCAAGACACCCTGCTGATTTCACAATGTGACCCAATAATCCTTCTCTCTGATATCTGGACCACTGTGGGTCTCAATTAGTTCCAATTTAATGACAGTCATTCTTAATAACATGACCTGATTTGGAGAGGAATGAGCTGCACTGAGACTTCCAATTCACTTAAGATTAGCCAGCAAATAAAGCAGATGGTCACACTTCCAGTTGGTTCAAACCTGGTCCGGAAGTCAAATCATGTCTGTGAGGTGGAAATCTCTATGCTTTAGTTTACTGAACACCTTAGTATCTTTTATTTACTTAACTTAATATCTTAAGTACAGATTCAAGATAAATATATATTTTCAGTTGCCATCGACATTCAGTATATATTAATTTCAGGTATACTGCATAGTGGTTAGACATTTATATAACTTACAAAGTATTCCCCCCAGTAAGTTTAGTACCCACCTGGCACCATACCTATTTATCACTACAATATTTTTTACTATATTTCCCAGGCTGTAATTTACATCCCTATGAAAGATTTGTTCAAAATCTGGAAGATTATTCATGAAGCTATTATTAAAATATCACCCTTTCGATTTGTATATAAATGTATGTGAATTTATTTTACATATAATGTAGCATGTATATGTGGCTTGTCAAAGAATTTTATTCTTAATTTATAATATAAACCAAAAACTGATCATTTTTAGAATATGAAACATATACATATTTGATATGTTGCTTTCCTTAGTGATCTTCTAAAATTAGTAGTCAACCCTGGCTGGTGTGACTCAGTGGATTGAGCGCTGGCCTGCAAACTAAAGGGTCGCCAGTTTGCTTCCCAGTCAGGGCACACGCCTGGGTTGTGGGCCAGATTCCCAGGAGGGGGTGTGTGGGAGGCAACCACACACTGATGTTTCTCTCCCTCTCTTTCTCCCTTCCTTCCCCTCTCTCTGAAAATAAATAAATACAATCTTGAATAAAAGAACCTTGAACTTGTCTAAAACAAATCAGTAGTCAATATACAGGGGTGAGCAAAAGTAGGTTTAGAGTTCTGAGTACATGAAATAGTTTATTCTTATATTCTTAATTTAGTAATTATTGTATTATTTATTACTATTAACCTACACCTTTCCAGCCATGCATATAATAAAATTTTGTTGTGAGTGGAATTAGTGATGTAGCTCATTTTGGTCAACATTAACTAAGACTAAATATAAACCATTTAATGTAAACAGTAGAATGTTCTATTTATGTGGGCAAGGACATTTATCTTTCTTTTTATTGGTATGCCCCTAGCATGTAGCATAGTGCTGGTTTAACTGTAGGCTCAATAAATATTTATCAATTAAAATAATCGATGTGTATTTTAAGTAACATTTACTAAATATATTAACATGAAATCTTTGTCTATATTCTTTTCAATAAGGGAAATTTTACTGAATAACATTTGGCTCACAGGTGTGGATAAAAGTGGGTGAATTAGCAATAGATATCCTTTTCCAAAACCTACCATTTACTTCTGGTCAAAAATATAAAGCCAGAAAATTATCTTTTCAAAATAAATTTATGTAAATTATGGCACAAAGAAGTGCACTCCTTTGCTGGGTTTAAACTACATTTGAAAAGAAGTAGATTTTCCTTTGCATCCTTAAAAGGCACGGTGTTTCTTTTGTGTTTAAACTGTTATGCTGTATATTAAAGGACATAACATAATGTCATTGGCTGTGTTCTTCATAATTCTTCTAAAATGCACTAAATGATATTCTATCTGCATCATTAGGTTACTGCACAACACTGTCCTTTGAGAATATGGTTTTGCTATCATTTCTAGTTGTAATTACTTCTCACCGTAACGGCGTGGGCTTATTGAAATGACTTGATGTGTGAAGGTTGAGAAGACAGTGCTCCCCATCAGTGCGAATGCCTGTGGCTTGATGGCCTTAGTGTGTTTATTTCACAGAGGCTCACCCTTACAAGGTGTCGCCTGTCTGAGCGTGGCTTTCCAGCCCTCGCTGGAATTTATGGTGTCTCTGTGCAAGTCTAAAGTTAGAAGTTTCCTGTAACTCAGGCTTTCTCAGCCTTGGCCCTTTTGACGTTTTTGGACAA
>PVKM010014125.1:0-29429 GCA_004027735.1 Carollia perspicillata
AAGTTTTATACAAAATGCTTTAGTAACTGTTCATACTAATTGATGGTAATTGATTATGTAAGTTATTTCCTATAATTTTGTAAATGGTTCAACACATTCACAGAATTGTCAAGCATTTTCCTTCTCCATTCAGATTTGTAGTCATACAATTTAAATGGAAGAAACAAACTTCAGATACCATTTAGCAGTAAAAATTACTACTAAGGTGAATCACATTTTTTACTTAGACTTCAGATATTTTGTTTGTATTTGTGTGTGGGTGTTTCTAGGAGTTATCTGTTAATAGTAGAACTAATACAAATGTATCCATCAACTGAAATACTTTATAATATAATAGAATATATAATAATATTAAAGAACAAAATTTTATGATTTACATCTTTATTTGATTATTGTTATATATAATATAGAAGCACTTAATGAATTCTTGGTTTGTTATAGATTCTCAATTGTAATTAAAATATAATATTGAGAACAACCGATCCAAGGATTTGCCTTTATAAACTCTCTTCTAAAAAAAATACTGTACACATTGGGTGACACCCTTTAAAAAAAGACACATTTTTTTTGAAAGCTAAGTGGAAAAAAACAAAGACAAAGGAAACAGTAGCCAGAAAATAAAAAGCAGAAAGAAGTATCCAGCTTGACGTTGCTCTGGTGGCTAATCCTGATCAGATAGTAAAGTGCGATAATGTTAGTAGTAATTTATGATTATTTGAATAATGACAACTTAACATTTTGTAGTCACAGGATGAAATAATTATTATGATTCAAAATTGTTATAATTGCAACAATGATTTCAATTGTAACAGAAAAATTGCTTTATGGAAACAGACTATGAAGAAAGAAAATGAATGAATGAAAATGTATATAAGACAAACACATCCAGAAAATCTCCATCAAAAAGTTTCAACAAAAGCTATTTTACAAGTATATAATTTTTATTAAATTTATTTATTTCTTTTTAGAGAGAGAGGAAGGAGGGAGAAAGAGTGGGTGAGAAACACTGATGTGTAGATTGAAACTGGTTGTCTCTTGCAAACCCCCAAGTAGGGACCTGGCCTGCAACCCAGGGCATGTGCCCTGACTGGGAATCGAACCAGATACCATTCGGTTCGTAGGCTGATGTTCAATCCAATGAGCCACACCAGCCAGGGCTGCAAAGTATATTCTTATGCAAAGAGACACTTGGCTGCTGTCATCAGACAGGAGGTCAACAGCAAGACATCCTGAATGCAAGAGATAAAAGCCAATTATGAGACTATGCATCAAGGGTTGGTATTGCATGATAGGAAAATGCCAAGCAGGTAAGTGGCCTGCTATACACAAAATAGAAATGGTCACCTTACACAGGTAGTCCTACACCCAGTAAATTGGTAAACATGATAATTTCCTGGAAATATTCTATCAAAACATGACCCAAGTTATCTTTAACAGATTGACTTTCTGGTAAACTAATCAATCAAGGAGAATTCTGAAGTGAGTATTTGTTTGCGGGGATGAAATTATGAATAAGGTTTATATAATGAACCTCTACAAATTGAAACTTTATCTCTTGTGCTGATTGTCCCTGCCTTTTAAAAATCAGTTGTTTAATTTAATAATAAATATAACTCCAAATAATTATATGATTAATTGATATTTGTGATACTTCAATAGGGAAGAAAAAGAACACTGCAGAACCCTGGTGAAGACCTCAACCACTCTGTGGCACAAAATTGAAGGTAAGGAGCAAATTCTGACAACCATAGCATTTTGATGAGTTATGTGTGAATGATTTGCCTGTCCTGAATTGTACTCTACTGTCTTTTTGTATTAAACATATCCAATAATTAGTGGTTTAGTACAAAGTCATAAACTCCTAGAACTAAATTCCATCAAGACTTCTGGATTCAGCACAGGGTTATAGAAAATTATTACAAGCAAATCTTCAGAGATTAACTCACATTCAAAATTAATGACATTCAAATAGGATATATTTCCCATACCCAAGAAGATGATACCAAAGAACCCTATGCCTTTAAAAGCAATGTATTATTATTGTCATTATTTTATCAGATTAGGAATCTCTGCTAGTATAGTTTGATCCTCAATGAGTCCCACAATGCAAAAAAGTGGGCCAAAAAAAACAAGAAAGACACTATGCCCCTGGTGCATAGCCTCATCAAATTCTATGTGTGACAGAGCCAATGATAGATGAGTCCAAATAAAATGCAAAAGCTCATAACTCACATAATTTAATAACACTAAACCACAGGGAAATTCCTTTCAACGAATATTTATGCAGTAATCTCTGGAAGCACAATTCTTACTTTATCCCAACTGTAGATATGATTTACTTTATATAACCTCTTAAAATGTTTTTTAAAATAATATTATAGTTTCAATGACTCAAAGTGCTGCTTTAATCTTTCTAAGGAACATTATATTCCCAAATGGTGAATTTAATTCAGCTACAAAGAAAAATATATCCCAGAAACAATAAAAATTATGAAGCGTTAGATGCAAAAATATGTTTCAAAACAAAGAATTATAAGAAAAATATTAACAGTGCAAAAATTATATGTGTGTTATATTAAATTGCATTTTTATTCCCACTGGATACACTTACTGCAATTCATAATAAATTATAATATTGTTAACTTCTAAATACACCCTAGTACTGAAAATATATACAATTGTGATCATTATCCTCAAACAAAACTTAGGTATTATTAAATATATGATGGGACTATATGAAAATTAATTATTTTTCTTATGTAATATTTCTAATTGTTAATCTTAAAGTATGTTCTAAATATTAATTTATTTGTATTAACTAATTCATAGTAACAAAACTGATATATCATTTGTCTTCCATGCTTACCCTAAGATTTTCATAATGGTGAATTGCTGTCTTAAATTTATATCCTTAAGTATAAACTTTCTGGTCACTGGTCATAAAGGGCAATTGGGTAAAAATGTTTATTACATAGCACCACTTATGATATAATCCTCAATTGAATAGATATGCTCTGTCTACTATGAATATTAATTACCATGTGACATAATTCATAAAACTCACTAACACATTTCAGAATGATAGGTTATATAATTTAAAAAGTCAAGATATCTGTATGATTACCACTATAGACTAAATTTTTCAATATAAAATTATATTAGATGTTTATGAGTTATCCCTTTATAAGCTGCTAAAACGAATTAATCTCAAAACCTGTCAGTCCTCCCACTACTCCTGTGACCCTTTATCACCCAGTCCTTATTGTCATGACCCTAGATAAGGAAGTTTCTTGAAGTTGATGTTATTTCTGTGCTCTCAAGTGATATCACAGGCAAGTCCACGTGAATTGACAAAAGAAGAGGTTTCCATTCTGCTGACTCAAACCTCAGTTCAGTTCCTAGCATCTGCCTTTTTCTCAGCTGTAAAAGTAGGCCTCATACTTTCCAACTGTTCAACATAAATGTTTAAATTTACAAACAGATTTCCCACAAAGACTTTTACTCTTATATTAAACCATATATTGAAACTACAAATGTGAAAGTTATTTCTACTCTGCTGAAAAAGCCCAGGAATAGAATTGCATTTTGAAGACAAAAAATTAAAATGATATTTTTCTCTTCATATATTTGCAGTACCATAAAGATATGGTGAAAATATATAGTACATGCAATGTGTTTTATAAAATTTAATTCACCCTTCAAATTTTCCTAGCATAATGAACTGACAAGTTATGTAATTTTCACTTTCTAATTTAATGCACTTGAAATATACACACATCAATACTTTCAGAAAGCTAACTTTTCAAATAGTAATCCTGCAAAGGGTAATCAAATGGTTTACTTTTTCCTATATGAACAATGAAGTTTATGTGAATATCCGAAGTCCAGTTGAAGTTTCTCACCTACTCTGGCTGGAAATAAACAATCGACTTTACTCCAGATCCATAATTATTTCTCTTTAAGAATCAGAATTGGTGTCACGGCTTATATTTAAATCTTTCATCCACCTTGAATTTATTTCTGTGCATGGTGTAAGTTGGCGCTCAAGTTTCATTTTTTTTGCACATAGCTGTCCAGTTCTCTTAACATCATTTATTGAAGAAGCTATCTTTATTCTATTTTATGTTGCTGCCCCCTTTGTCAAATATTAATTGACAATAGAGACTTGGGTTTATTTCTGGGCTCTCTGTTCTGTTCATTGGTCCATGTGCCTGTTTTAATGCTAGTACCAGGCTGTTTGATTACAGTGGCCTTGTAATACAGTTTGGTATCAGGTATTGTGATCCCTCCTATTTTGCTCTTCTTTCTCAAAATTGCAGCAGCTATTCAGGGTTGTTTATGGTTCCATATACATTTTTGAAGTGTTTGTTCTATGTCTGTGAAATATACCATTGGTACTTTAGTAGGTATTGCAATGAATCTGTAAATTGCTTTCGGTAGTATGGACATTTTGATGATGTTAATTCTTCTGATCCATGAACATGGTATGTGTTTCCATTTGTTTGTGTCTTCCTTGATTTCTTTCTACAGTGTTGTGTAGTTTTCTGAGTACAGGTCTTTTACCTCCTTGGTTAGGTTTATTTCTGGGTATTTTATTTTTCTTTTTGCTATATCGAATGGGATTTTTTTCTTAATTTCTGCTTCTGCTGTTTCATTGTTGGTATACAAAAATGTCTTTGATTTCTGAACCCCGAAACACCAATCCAAAATAACCTATGCACCCCAATATTCATAGCAGCACAATTTACAATAGCCAAGTGTTGGAAGCAACCTAGATGCTCATCAGTAAATGAATGGATGATACATTTACACAATGGAATTCTATGCAGCAGAAAGAAAGAAGGAGCTCCTACCCTATGCAACAGCATGGATGGAACTGGAAAGCATTATGCTAAGTGAAATAAGCCAGGCAGTAAAAGACAAATACCATATGATCTCACCTTTAACAGGAACCTAAACAAGAAAACAAACAAACAAACAAGCAAAATATAACCAAAGACACTGAAATAGAGAACAGGCTGACAGTGTCCAGAGGGGACACAGGAAAGGGAATTTCAGGGAAAATGGGGAAAGGTTTACAGGAACAAGTATAAAGGACACATGGACAGAAACTAAGGGAAGTGGAAATGGGAGGGAGGTGGCAAGGGTTGGGGAGGTGGGCTGGGTTGGGAGTAAAAGACAGAAAACTGTACACGAACAACAATTACAATAAAATAAAATAAAAAAGAATCAGAATTGTGTATTATAATCCGAACCCTAATGTAGAAAAATGACATTACGCAAAATATACTTTCCTCTTTGGTTGTGTTAAAGTATAATAATATTGCTAGTCTAGTAATTGTTTGTTGTTTCTTCAAACTGATGCTCCAGTTTTAGTCTCCATATCCCTCTATCCTGCTTAAAACGAAGGGCATGAATTTCTAAGCATAAGTGTAGGTGGAGGTCTATTAACTCAGATTTTTATCTTGTTTGAAACCACCTCTTGTTATTCTGTTAAAAACAGATATGCGGCAGAAGGCAGTAAATCACAGTTATTTATGAGCTTTTGCTTCCAGTACTTTGGACCCCCTCCTACCGTTCTTCCCTCTCCTAAACTTCTACCTAGCAATATAAATGCTATAAAGAAAAAAAATTTAACAGCGATAGAATAAAATGACCGGCTAACAGGAGGAGGCTCTAATTATTTTGATTATCAAGGAAAAGTTTATCTGAAGGAAGTACTTTTAAAATGAGTGCTGAATGATAAGAAGAAAGTAGCTTGATGCGCTCATTAAACATTTTTGTTTTTTTTAATTTCAGGCAAAGGAAGGACAAGGGAAAGGGTTCAAGGATAGAAAAACACCAGAAAATTAGGAAAATTATGGGATGTCCTTTAGTCTTACATGAAGTTAAAGGGGCCAGATTATACAGAAACTTGTACGATGTGGTATGGATTTAGACTTAATGAAAGAATGATGAGAAACCACCGAGTCTTCTAAGTGGTTCGATATCTTTGCCTGATATCTTTGAGGAATAGCAAGAAGGCCAGTGAAGTTGACTATGAGTAAATGAGAGTAAGGAGAAAACATCAGAGACATAATAGGAAACCAGATCTTGTGGGCTTGGTAGATAATTTAAGGATGCTAGTTCCTATTCAGAATGGAAAGGAAAGCCATTGGAGAATATTAAGCAGAAACTAACACTACTTCAAAATGAATTGAAGGTAGAGTTGCTGATGTATCAAATATAGGATGTGAGAGAAAGAAGTAGAGTGTGTTGTATGGGTTTTTAATTGAGTACCAGAATGGAGTTGTCATTCACTAAGATGTGGAAGACTAAGTGTGGATCTATAAACAGAGAATAAAGAATATATAATTTTATACTAATCAAAATAAATGTACTAACAAGCCTATTGAAACAAAAGTAGGAAAAATAAAGTTTTTGCTAACAACCTTATTTTAGCCTCTATTTTAGCTCATTGCAAGGACCAGAAACCTAGATTGGGGTCCACCTACCACAGGAATTCAGCTGATGCAGATTGATTCAATATGCTGATGGGAAGATTCTTATCAAAACCAGGTAAAACACTGCCTGCACATCCCTACTTCCTCTCTTTTTCTTTATAAAAGTTACTGGCTTGACCAGAGATGTTTAGATGGTTTTAGGACAGGAGCTGGCCATCTTCTCTGGTTGCTGGCACCTGAATAAACCTCTTTCCTTTCACCAGCACCTGTCTCAAAAGTATTGGTGTTTTTGTAGAAGGCAGCTGAATCTGTGTTCAGTACCAGATCTATTTGGGACAAACATCATGAGATCAGTTTTCAATAAACTACAATGACAAGTAGACATTTAAATGGAGATACTGATTAGGCAATTCTATATTGAAGTCTATAGTTCAAAGAAAATGTCTAGAATAGAGGTATAAATGTTGGGGCCATTGACAGATGGAACTGTGAAACTGAATGATTGTGTAGGAGGAGAGTGTAAATATTAAAAACAAGAATTCCAAGGCCCAAGCCATGAGGAATATATATTATATAACATATATAATATATATCACATAGATGAAGAATATATATATATTCTTGATATATATATCAAGATTATTATATATAATAATTATTAATATTAACATTAATCACTTAATTAATATAATATTAATTAATATAATAATATTAATTATATATAAATATATATATTTGATATATATGATATATATATATATATATATATATATATATATATATATCAAATGAGACTGAAAACAGTCATCAGAGAGGTAGAAGGGAAATAAGAAAGAGAGTAATGTCTAGGAAACCAAGGCTTTGGTCAGTTGTGCTGGGTGAGGTGCACGGGGTAACAAGTAAAGCCCACATTTTAAAAAGGAGGAAGCCTATGTAATTGTATCAAGTGCTACTCATGGGCCAAATTAAATGAGAGCTGAGAACCGACCATTGCTTTTAGCAATGAGGATGCCATTAGTGACCTTGAAAAGAGCATTGCTGGTGGCTTGTTGAAACAAAAGTCTGATTGAGTTTGAGAGAGAATTATAAGAGAGAAATTGGAGACAGTGAGAAAACACTTCCCTATCAAGAATCGTTGGCTAAAGAAAGAGATAGGAAACAGCTTGTGGCGAGAGCTGAAGGCAAATACAGAATTAGTATGGGAGAAATACTAAAATACTTGTCCATCAATAGAAATAGCCCAGTAGATCAATGTTTTTGTTTTTGTTTTTATTTACCCCTTACATCTACTGTATCTTCTCAATCTCTTTTTCTGTCTCTTATGTCAACTTCAGGACTTCTAACTATTGGAATCATACAAGTTTCAGTCCTTGGACCTCTTTTCTTTCCGCTTTTCATTAACTTTCAAGGTGATTTGCTTAAACTCATGGTGATCAATTAAATTTATATCTGCAAACCAATCTCTTTCCTTAACTCTAGATTCATAAATACAATTTGCTTTTTAACACCACTACCATTTATTTTAACAAACATCTCAAACATAGCATGCCTAACACTGAGCACATGATATATCACCAGCCTGGACAACTCTCGGCCAAGTTGTACTTTCCACAGTCTTCTTCCCCATTGTTTAAGTAAATAATCATTAATTCATTCTGTTGTTTAGTCCTACATACTATAGTCTGCCCTTGTCCACACAGAATATGTTCCAAGACCCCTGCTGAATGCACAAAATCGTGGATAGTCCCAAAACTACATATACTGTTTTTTTCTATATATACATATCTATGATAAAATTTAATTTATGAATTAGGCAAAATAAGAGATTAACAATAACTAAAGTTAGAACAATTTTAAAATACCCTGCAATAAAACTTATATACATATGGCATTATTGAATAAAATAAGGATCAGTTGAACACACAATGGGATACTGCAACAATCAATCTGATAACTTAGACAGCTACTGAGTGACAAATGGGCAGGGAGCGTGGTGTATGCAAACATGGATGTGCTGGACAAAGGGGTGATTTACATCTCTGGAGAGATGGGGTGAGACAGCACCAGATTTCATCATGCTACTTAGAACAGGGCACAATTTAACTTGTGAATTCTTTATTTCTGGAATTTTTCATTTTTATAACAATTTTAATAACATTGGCAGTGTGTGTTCATTAACATTTGTTCATCTGATAACAAACTGCACCTCACAAAAATATGATTCATTTTTGCTTTTTTTTATTGATGTTCACATACAGCTGTCTCCGTTTTCCCACCACCACTTTCCCCCACCCAACCCATGCCCATTTCCTCCATTCTATATTTTTGGATTGCAGTTGAGGGTCAGTAACTCAAACCATGGAACATGAAACTGCGAATAAGAGGGGCCAATGTACTTAGATATCCTTGAAGTTTTTCTTTTATGTCCTTTTTCCAATTCACCAGTCAAACCATTCATTGTTATCTTCAGTATATTAAATACCTCCAATCATTTCTCACTATTTCTACTTCTGCTATTGGCCCAAACCAGCATTGCTAATAGTTGACATTAAGTAGGATTGATAAATTGGGTGGGCTTGGCTGAACCTCTGGAAGGCCTTCAAAATAAGTGTGAGTTGTCCCTAAAATAGAGAAGAAATTCCCCTTCGGGTGAGAGCCATGGAGTGTCTCCCTGCCTGAGATGTTTCACACTAGTTTTGTTTCTTCTGGTTGAACCCCAATGGATGTTCATGGGCTCTACATTTCTGTGTGTTGTGCATGTCCTGTGCAAAACCGAGTGCCTGGCAAACCATGTGTATGCACTGAGTGCACATTTATTTATTTATTAAAAAGTTTATTGAATGTTATATAGATTTCAAGTGTACAATTCCAATAAATCATAATCAGTATATCATATTGTGTGTTCACTAACCCAAGTCAAGTCTCCTTCAATCACTGTTTAGTTCCCTCTCTGTTCTCCTCTACCTCTTGCCAGCCCTTTTCCTCCCAGTAATCACCATCATATTGTCTGTCTCTGTAAGGTTTGTTTGTTTGTTTCCTTTGCTTAATCTCTTCACCTCACACCTGTCAGAAGGGCTATCCTCAATAAACTAACAAACAACAGATGCTGGCTAAGAGGTAGAGAAAAGGGAACTCTTGTTCACTGTTGGTGAGAATACAGACAGGCTGGTGCAGCCACTGTGGAAAACAGTATGGAGATACCTCAAAAAGTTAAAAATGAACTTCCTTATGACACAGAGATTCTGCTGCTGGAAATACATCCAAAGAAACCCAAAACATGAGGTTGAAAAAATATATGCACTCAGTACCCTTTTAAATGAGTAAAAAATAAAACAATAAATCAATTTAGAATAGCCTTCTGTCAGAAACTAACACAGAGAACCCTTGCAGAAAATGCACAAGTCAGAACACTGCAAATACATATGCTCTCTAACATCAATAGGGTCATAAACAATTTTAAGAAGTTTTTTAACTGTCTCTTAACTATTCCCTCTCTAATTCTGCTCAGTGAAAATGTGCCTTATTTCTCTTATGTTCCTCAACGTCTTTGACCCTTATTTTGAACAAAGAATTTCGACATTTATTTCACAAAAATATGGAAATTTTAGGCATGAAATCTTTTACCTGAGAACATGTACTTACATATCCAATCATACTTCTTTGTTCCAAGTTTCAAAGGAAGTAGTTTTTCCCTTTCAGTCCAAGCCTAAATCCCAAGCCTTAATTATCTGCTTAAGTTATATATTCTTTCATCTTCTCTAAAATTTCTCTTCTTCCATTACTCTCACTCATATTCTGTTTTTTCTGATAATCTGTCTAATAAAATTATAAACAACTTGCTCTTTTTACTTGTCTATCTCATATATTGCTCCATGAAGTTGCTTTGCTGAGGTTCAAAACAGCCTCTTAACATGATGTACTTACCTTAAAGAATACACAATTACTAAGATAAAATTATTTTCAAAAACAAAGACAACTGCCCTGCCCAGGTAGCTCAGATGGTTGGAATGTCATCCCAGTATGCAAAGGTTGTGAGTTTAATCCCTGATAAGGGCATAAACAAAAATCAGCCCATGAGTGGAAAGGCAAGTTCATCTCTCTCTCCCCCACACTTCATTTCTCTCTCTAAAATCAATAAATAAAAAAATTAAAAAAATAAAACACATAGATTGTATACCCAGATTTATTTCAGCATTTGTCACACTAGCCAAGAAGTGGAAGCAAATAAATATCCATCAATGGATTAATGGATAAAATGAATGTGGTATATACACAACAGAATGTACCATTCATTAGTGCCAGTTTTCAGTCGATTGTATCTTTTTTAGAAGGGATGAACCACTTTTATCACCTATACAACTCTCGCTCCAAAAAATAATACCATGGATATTTGGAGGTTGGGATCTACCTCATTTAAAAGCCAGAACATTTCATAATTTATCAGTCTTCTCAAGTATATTGATATCCTGAATCAAACCACTTCTTCTGTTCCTATATCTGTGTCTACTTCCAGTCACGGTCAACTTCCTGGAGTGTTCCTCAAAATATCACACCATCCATCTATGTAATCTTATTTCTCATTTTGGGAGCAAGATGACCTAAATAAAGCAACACAGAGACCAAGAGTTGGGGTGGTGAAAGCAAATTTGTGAAGTGGTGGCAGTGGACCCATTAATGGACATACTGTCTCCTTTACTTTCAGATGAAGGTATTAATCAAAATTAGGTTCAGATAACTAACTACTGTTGAAGCCTAGATACATGTTAATACATGAAAAAAAAAACAGAGAAACAAAGCATTTGAAAGATATTCAAGTTTCAAAAGTCCCTGAACAATATGGACATCTGCAAATGATAATGCTAGTTTTGTTTTTCCTTTTGCATTTTGTGTCTTGCACACACACACACACACACACACACACACACACACACACACATATATATACTTCTGCAGAAGGTTTGGGTATTGGTAAGGCAAATGTTAAACGTTTTTTCTTTTTTTCTTTTCCTTTCATTCTTTGCTTCTTTTTATAGTCTGGAATCTTTATGGTCACTGCTTCAAATAATTAGCGAAAGAATTTTTTATTCATTTTTACTTCTGCCTATATCCTTCTTAGACTTAGGTTATCATCGTGTGTAGCTGCAATGGTTTAAGTTCTTGACAACACTGGTATTGCTGCCAACTTCTTTTTCTTGTATTTCAGACTTCTGAGAGCACAACAGATGGTCTTCCCCACTTTGATGAATGTTGCAATAAGTGCTTTAGAAAATCTATAGAATTCCATGAGTAATATATTTTATATGTAGGGCTTCTAGAAAGTATTTTGAACATCTGTTAAATTATTGAATACTTAAAGTAATTATACAGCAAGGTATTTGGAATTCTGGCTTGAAATTGTATTTGTTCATGATCTCCATCTCCACAAATTCTGAAGTAAAACTGTTTTGTAGTACACTAAACAATAAACCACTAGTGGCGGCTTACATTTACTCTGTGATTAAAAGAATAAATTCTCCCTAACACACGTTAGTGGTAAAATATTTTTTGGAATAAAAATCAATTTAGCACACATTTTATTTTTAAATAATAAACAAAGAAATAAAAATTCCAAAGACATGTTTGGTTGATTTGGTTGATTCTTATATTCTAAATGTGTAGATTTTGTGGTTATTTCGACTAGGAAATTAATTCTATTTGTAGATCCTTTTCTAATTGTAAATCTACAGTTATGGAACAAGATCATTGTCTAATCCTCTATTGTACTTCATTCAACAGTAAAGATATGATCAAAGGAATTTGTAGAAAGTTCATGGTGTCAGCCACAGAGTGCTAATTTTACTGGCAATAGAGCAAAAAATCCATATAGCTTTTTATATGTCTCGATAAGTCTTCATGTGTCTTCACCCAATTCCTGAACAAAGCAACATATTTTACATTTTTTGAGGAATGTATTTTCAATATAATATTCATGTAGCTCTACTAGAATAAATGCTATCTGTCAAGAGGAGTTCATAAAAATAAAAAAAATGGGAGAATCCACTCCAACCCATACACAATTTCTCTGAAATACAAGCAATCATCATTGTGTTTGTTTGTTTGTTTGTTTTAAGGCACTGTTTTCCTTTCTTTGGCAGATGAAACTCAATTTTTCAAACAAGTCATCTTCCATTGTCCAATTCTAAATGTGGAGGCAGTTTTACCAGTTACATTTGGCATGACAGGCTATACAAATCTATTTGGCTGATTTAATTCCCTTGAAAAAGTAATTTTCTAAATAACCTCTACTGGCCCAAAAGAGGTAGAGTGCTGCCAAATGGACATAAATGGGGTCGTTACTATGGGTTTCTGTGCACACGAACAAGTGTGAGACCTAAGTAAGCAAAGGTATTAGTATGCTTTCTATACTGGCAGGCTTTCTTAATCTCTGTAACTGATTTATTTAAAAAATGATTCCTATTATATTAAAAATATGATTTTGAATATTTATAGCATGAAATATAATACATACACAGAGGAGTGTACAAAGCAAATCTGTAATGCAACAAATGATCACAGAGAACAGTCATGTAACAATCATAAGGGTCAAGAAATAGACCATATCCAGAGAAGCCCCTTATGTATCTAGTTCATCCTCACACATTCTTCTTCCCCAAATGCAATCACTCCCCTTCTCTCTGAATCTATAGTTCAAGTTTGTCAGTGCTAGATTTTTTTTGTAAATGGAATAATACAGTATATATACATTTGGTATCTAACATTTTGTATAACTATAGTTAGTTCACCCATTGTCATTGCTGCATAGGTTCTGTCATACGAGGGCAGCTGTGAACACTCTTATATAGCATTTCTATACATGCTTTTTGTCGATATATACCCAGAAATGAAACTGTTGTATGGTAGATTATGCAGGTCTAAAACATGATTAGATGCTGTTGAATTGTTTACCAAAATGTTGGTACCACTCTACCTTCCCAACAGGAGCATTTGATAATTCTTCATACTTCCTATCTTCTCCAATACTTTGTATCTGAGGTCTTTTAATTGTACCCATTCTGGTGGACTAAAAAATGGTAACTTATGAAAGCCTTTGCTTATACTTCCCTGAATATTAATGAATTATGCATTTTTAACTTAGCAAATTATGTGCCTGTATAAGACACTTTGATATTCTATTTTGTAAAGTTTCTCATCATGTTCCTGTTCATATTTCCCATGAGGTAGTAACTACACACACACACACCCTTGTCAATTACAAGTGAGAAAATATTTCTCACGTTTTGTTTTACATTCTTTTTAAAAATTTAATGTCCTGACATTAGGTAATAAAAGTATATAGATTTTTGTTGGGAACTGGCCTGACTGGTTTTAGAAGCTGTAAGCCCCCATACCTAAGGCTGAGTAAAGGAACTTGGGACCGTAAGCCACTAAGGAGACAAAGCTGATCTCCCTGCCAGGAGCGCTACCTCTGCTCCCTTTTACTTCACACTGCTTGGCCCCAGGACGATGACTGGTTAGTCAATAATGAGTAAGATTCCTCAAGGGAGGGATGACCTAAGACAGGCATGATCATGAAGGGGTCTTCAGAGAAGGACTTAGGGGACATAGAAAAAGGGGGTGATGGACCCACACTCCTAGGCTTTGACATAGCCTGAGTCCTCATTCTGTCTGCAAGAAGTCTCCTATCTCCTGGCTGCATTACTTCCCCTGCCTGACTTAAACCTGAAACAATGCCAGAGGGTGGCGCAGCCCTGGGCAGAAAGAGGAGGTGCTCCAGGGCAATCAGGCTTAAGAAAGAATGCATAAAATCCTGTGAGACTTTCTTTGCTAAGAATGCCCTCGATTTTCTGATAAGTATTCAAGCATAAAATGAGTTTGTTTCTCAAATTTATATAGCCCTTTAGCTAACTGACCTTGACTCAGAATAAGCCCCCATAGTTCTTCATGTGTTTATTGTTTGATCCTTATTGTCTGACAATGACTAATGAGCTCTACTTGTATTCCTGTGCAAATTGAACCCAATAAAAGCCCACTGAGGAACAAGCTCATGGTCCTTCTCCTTTGAGAGATTAGCCAGCTCTCCTCACCAAGCAGATTGTGTCTTGGTAGACTGATTCTCATCTGTGGCACATGGGGGTGCTCTGTGAGAGGAGCACCCCCCATCCCAGATTTCAAGTGTATAATTCTATAATACATCATCTGTGCATTGCATTAACTCCCAAGTCCAAATTCA
Organism: Carollia perspicillata; assembly: GCA_004027735.1. Lineage (NCBI taxonomy): Eukaryota > Metazoa > Chordata > Mammalia > Chiroptera > Phyllostomidae > Carollia > Carollia perspicillata. Next base: position 14,674 of record PVKM010014125.1, read on the forward strand.
TTCTGTCACCATATATAATAGATATAATTGTTTAAACTCTTTAATGCAGCAAAAGATATTAAGATCTGTGATCATCTCGATTTGTTTTCAAGTTTGAATGGTTTGAAATTAGTCATCAATTCATAGAAGACCAAAATTACACGCTTACTCAAGTTTCCTTCCAGCCTTGAGAAATTTTCAACAGGATTGCTCAGATTTTTAAACCATGAGCTTCCTCTGCCAGCATAAGCTAACGCTCCCCAGGAGAAAGGGACACAAAACTTCAACAACCAACTTTAGATTTCACCTTTCAGGTCTTGGCCTTATAACTTTTCCTAGCCCTGTTAGGTCAAAAATGCTTTCGAGCAATTTGTTTTTAACTTCATCCAGTGTTTTAAAATTGTCTTCATTACAAAGATTAATTCAAATTACTTAATCTGTTATTACAAATATTTTAAGGCTGAATAATCAGTATAAAACTCTGTGAATAATAACATCAACACAAAAGTCTTTTATAATTTTTAGATGATATATCTCTAGAGTATGAAAAAGAAATATCACTGCAGAGTAGTAAAGCATACATTAGTTTTTTTTACCATTATAACACATGAACACAGAAACATTCATCTCCATAGAATTTTCTATTCTAAATTTTATACATATTCTTATGACATTTAACATAGCACTTGTAAAAATGTATCTCTTTCATTGTTATCATTTTGGCACAGTTAATAGTGCCTGGTATGTTGTGAGTATTCGATACAACTTATAAAGTTGTCCTTGATAAAATAATTTTCATAAAGAACTCAAGGACTACTTTTAGTGGCCATTTCTACCTTAGCTGTCTACACAGATGCATAAAACAACTAATCATCAATGTAAAATGGTATCTCTTTATTTGCTTTGGTTCTGAAGCCTAAAATATCAAAATAACACAATAAGGAAACATATAATATATATTTCATATGCAAAAATAATGGTCATGTACATATATCCAAATAGATCAGTAAAAAGAATATAATAACTTTGTTAGGATAATTTATAAATAATCCAGGCATTTTTAACATTATATAATATTTATTAATATTTTCTAGTTTGTCAGTGATTGTGTAAAACACTGGTAGTCACTCAGATTTATAAACAAGTTTAAGATTTCTCATATCCTGGCATGAGGTTCATTGGACATGAAGCCTCAATGGTTTTTTTCTGCTTTCTTTTGAAATAAGATCCAGACAGGGATTCTCCTTGGCAGTGTATGCGTACCTGCTATGGTTTGTAGTGGAATCACCTCCAATTGTGTTTGGTCCCATTTTAGTCACCAACATAATGTTTAACTCTTTTAACCTATATCCAGGATACACTTAAGAGTCCAGGACTGTTGGACAGAGTTGTGTCTCTAGCCAATGGATTAGTAAAGAATCTTAACATAGAGAAATACTGGAACTCAACTCCTTTTGTTTGTGGTTCTAGTCCTTGAAAAGAGAGGTACTAGTTTATTTTTTCCATCGATGTCTAGGGTCTCTTTTCTCCTTTTTCAAATTAGTTACCCCTTACCCTCCCTTGTTCTATATGCAGGTCTACATTTATATGACTTTAGTCTGCTCTGTAAGCATACGGCTGAATCTTTCTGTCCCACACTTACACTCAAGTCTTTGTTTCTGCTTTTCCATGGACAATATGAGAAGGGAAAACATGGCCTTAGTTAATAGCATGAAGAGGGCAAAGAAAATGTGCAAAACCTATTGTGATATGTGCCTTATTTATGTACCTAACATTCAGAAAAGACAGAAAAATATAGCCTATTTTATGCCTACCATGTACCAGACAGCATAGGATATGTGTTTACATTTAATAAGAGCCATAAACCCTTAAGACACATGCTTATAGATGAAGAAACAGAACTTCAGAGCAATTAATATATTTGCCAAATGTTACATAGTAAGAAAAATAGAATTAAACCCAAGTACTGCCGGATCTAGGCTAGGCCTCCATTTTTCTGCTTTATACTTATAATTCCACGGGAGTAATAAAAAGCCACAGGTCTTAATCTAGGTCTTTTCTCAACTTGGATGTTGTTGTGGCTTCCTTCTCACAGACTAAAGGAATTTTTCAAGATCTATGTAACTGAAACTGAAGAACTTTCATAGGCAATGAACTAATGTATATAAAAACTCAAATATTAGGTAGTTTAAGAAGGTTTAATAAGAGCCTGCTTTCTTATTACATTTCCTAATACTCCAGCAAAAATAAAAACAAAAAAGGATGGATTCTCCTCCTGGTCCACTTAGGCTGTCATCTCAAATGACTAACTGCACCTGAGTACCCAAGTTATTGTATAGCTGTTGTCTAAACAGGGTTGCTAGGCCTATGGAAAGAGGAAGACTCACATTGGAGAATGGGCTAATAAAGACTATTGGTCACATTTGCATTTGATAAGCATTATTATTAGCCAAACCACTTATCAAAAGAAAGCTTTGCATATATTATCTAATTATTAATGATATGGGTCATTAAATCTTTTAACCCAATGAAATGGGTACTACACTGTCCCCATTTTATAAATGATGAAATAAAATGGAAAATGCGTAAAAATAATTTACTTGTAGTGACAACTTCAAATTACTCCAAATTTTAATTTGGCTACTTCTACAATTTTTGCTGTTTGTGCTTTATATCCCTGCTTCCTAAACCTTAGGGTACATCTGAGCCACCTGGGTATCTTACTAAAACACAGATTCTGTTTTAATAGGTCTCAGAAGGGGTCTGAGATTTGGCATGCAAACACACTCCACGGGCCATATATATTAAAAACAAAACAAAACAAAACAAAACCTTAGTTCACTGTTTTTTGGTTTTTTTTTTTTTTTTTGTATTTTTTCAGACCTTAGGTTCTCATATCTTAAGGGTCTACATTAGTATGTAGGCACGTACTAATTTTATGTTAGTTGAAAACTTATAGAGTATTAATATTTAGATTTATTAAATTAATGTTGACAAACAGACATATTTCAAAATCAAAAGAGTGTTTTCATAGAGACAGCAGTTCAATTTGGAGAAAAACATTAAGAAGATACACCTGCCTTTCTCCTCTGTCTGTTTTCTTCTCTCTGTGTACACACAGTACACTAGCATACACCCTACAACAATCAAATTAGGCGTCATTTATAACACATTTACTATATTCCAGAGACTGTACTAAGAGCTATAGGGGTACTATTTTATTCAGTAGTATCAGCAATCTATGAATTGTTAATAATATCTAAATTTTACACAGAGAGAAGTAGAAGCATTAACTGTTTCACTGTCCAGTGTCACTAACACTAATTTCAGTACCTTCTGATTCAACCCTTATCTTGCATTTCATGTTACCTCCTCTGAACTTTGCCATATACCAATCTCACTGCTTATTTCTGCTTTCTACTTTGCCTCTTGATATTAAGCACAGAGATCTTTCTGACTTCGAGTCTGAGTTCAGAGGCCAAAGTAAACAGTGGAACAGAGGAGTCTGCAGGAGAAGAGTCGAAATCATAGCCAAGCTGGGACTGGATTATGTCATAGCTGAGGTGACAGCTAGTAAAGCTCTGTGCAAGTCCAAGGCAGCAAACAAAAGAATGAGTGACAGGAACCGAATATGGCAGCATCCAGAGCAAAGAAGGGTCAAGTACATGAAGCAGGTTATCATAAGAATCAAGGCATAAATGATAGTTGTAGGGGCCCATGTGGCCAGGATACCAGCTCTGTAATCCAACAGCACACCTGATGATTGATAACTTAACAGACTGTATAAGAATGAATGGTTATAAACACTGTGACTAAGAATCTGGCTCTCTGTCCTATCAATGTCTCCAGAGATGGACTTAACTCTCCTGGTTTTATAGCAATGCTGGCAATGTTCCCAATCGGACACTGCTCCATGAACTACTGAATTTGTTCTAGGCTTGCATGACTTTGCTATGACCACTGCCTAGTGGCTTCAAAAATCACAAATGTATTATTTTAGAGTTTGTATATCAGAACCTGGTAGGCATCAGAATAAATCCTGATTTCTTGGCCATTCAGGTTATTAGCAGAACTCAGTCTCATTCGGCAGTGGGACTAAGATCCCCATTTTCTTGTTGGTTTTCAGCCGAGGATAATTCCCAGGCTTCTGGAAATTGCCTGTGTTTTTTGGCTCAGGGAACCTTTCTTCTATCTGTGAAGCCAACAACAGTAGATGGATTCATTCTCATACATAAAATCCTTCCTCTCTTCTTCTGTCATATTTCTCTGTCTCTTGCTCTCTGGATTTAGCTAGGAAAAGTTCTCTGCTTTTAAGGATTTAAGTGGTTCGACTGGGTCCACCCAGAAAATCCAGGATAACGCCTTCATTCCAAGCCTGTAATCTAATAAAATCTGCAGAATCCCTTTCATATATTCACAGATTGCAAGGATTAGGACATGAGCATCTTTGGGGAATAATTATTCTGTCTCACACAAGCCTGGTATGTGGGATGGGATTATATTAGTCTAGTGTTTTAGTGGCAAGAAGAGAACAAAGTAAGAAAAACAGAGGACTACTTTATGAAACCATATAAATTAGCCCTCACAAGTTCCAAGAGGGCCAGAAAATTTCATTTAGCAATTATGCTGCCGGAAATAATGCCCAAACTCCAGCACTAAACTATGCACAGACTTGATTACAGCACAGGCCTTGTAACTGTGAACCTGGGACTCTGTGCTCAGCAATTCTGCCATAATTACTTCTCAGACTCATCGCCTGTGCCAAACTCTGCCATTTTCACCAGGTCTGACTTTCTCAAAAAGCCTGCTTGTGTCGTTGTTTGTTTTTGTTGTTGTTTTGTTTTGCTTTTTCCCTGATGAATTGAAGCATTGTGTAGGTTCATTTTACTTGGTTAGTGCCTGTCTTTTAGTTGCCAAGCATGCAGGGAAATTCAATCTTGGATTCTTCTTTGGTATCAATGTTGTCATATATAGAAGGAAAATATTTTAAAAAATACTGGGCCACAAATATGACCCTACATGCTTTATGATCCTCTTTCTCTGATGAAGCTCTAAGAGGAGTGTAATCCTGGTGTGACTAGTCTTCACCTCCAAGGTAGAGTAAGAATGCTCATCCAAACCTCCCCAAATGCCCAGAGAGTTCCATTTATACTTGAAATATTCACAGTTATATTTTTAAAATATTATACCACTTAAAGAATAACATATCATAGAGTCATAAAAGTTAAGTTCCAAATATTTGAGAGCTCCTACAATTCTGAAGCATACATAATTTTTACATTTTTAGAATTTCATATCAACTCAGAATGCTTTTCCCCAGTTGCAGTACTCTGAAGCCTAGATTAAATGACACTAATAATAGCTTGTGTTGTATACATACTTCTTAGCAGAAAAATCACATTAATCACAATATTTTCTATCATAGTTTATGTTCATAAAATACTGTGAGCAATAGTATACTTATATGTCATCGTTATTTTTTTGCAGAATAATTATTTAACTTTGTGTTGAATTGGGAAGACTTAGGTTTGACTTTCCTCTCTGTCTCATTTTCTTCATCTCAAATTGAGATGTCAATATTAATTTCATTGAAATGTTTTAAGAATTTAAACAGGTAAAATGTGCATACTTGATAGCTATTAATTTCATATAAATTTGAGCCTGGAGAAGAAAGTTAGATAGTATTTAAGATAACCCCTTAATGGTGGCCCACCTGGTCAACCAATGATTCAGGGTTGGACATGGGAAATGGTCAATGTTTGTTCACACTGGGTCCTGGAGTTTTCCTTTAGAATAATAAGACAGGCATTTTCAACTAAAGTTGGGAGTGTGAACTCTATGGGGAAAAAATTTCCCTGGAAAATCTAATTTCCCTGTGAGAATTGAATCAGTGGCCCCAGCCAAGAACTCTCTAGAATCATGATATGCAGCATAAACTGTAACTTAAAGGCATTTCCATAACTAGCAAACTATAAAACCATGTCACAAGAACAAATCAAGTTATTGGGTCAAGCTACTTACTATACACATAGTTTATTCAATAGTAATGTTTCAATTCACCGAGAAATATATCCATGAATTTAATGCTCATACCCTGTCACTTACAAATTCAGAACTGTCCCTAAAAGCACTGAGCAAGGAGTTAGGAGCTCAGAATTGAATTCCTTCCTCTCCCAGTTACTAGCTGTGGGCTCATGCAGTCACTGAATCAAGGAAGAATTTCTTATGGAGTGATTGCCTATTGTGTTCAGGCCCTAGACAGAGTGTGAGGCTATGTTCACAAGACAGACAACCCAAGTCTTCATGAAAATTATAATCTCAATGATGCTAGTTGCTGAAAAACAGCCCTTCAGCAACTAATTATAGAATTGTTTAATTACAGTTTGAATTAAAACTACCAAAATTAATAATGTATTCTCTACAAAAAAATCTGTTTCTAAAGCATGTACTATATCACTCTGTAAAGGGAAAAAAGTAGAAAGTATACTGCATTTAGAGGTGGTATAAAGATACCAAGTAGCAGTAAAACAAGTTACATCTTTCTTAAGTATTACTTTTAATTTGAATATAGCTTGTATCAATCTGTTATATCTCGTCAGAATTTATTCCAAGGTATACTGCCCTAACCTAAAGATATTTCAAGACTTAAAACAATAGCTTCACTGGCAATGTGCAATAATAATTGCTGTCTCGTTATTAGCAGTGACCTACACTTCTTGGATTCATAGTGTTGTTGCTAGTCTTTTGAAGTGAGTACATCAATACTCATACATTCCAAAAAGCACAGACAATTAAACTTTTGGTAAATTTTATTCTATTTTGGGTGCTATGGATTCCATTGTTTTAATACCTTGATTGTTAATAAATATAACCTATCCTAAAACAACATTGTAATTTAGCATGCTAGAACCCTTTAAATAAATAAGGTTCAGGATAACCAACTCAATAGCTAAATATTAAATATTTTACAAAAATAAACATGAACACTTACACTGCAACTATTATATTGTCCATGAACTTAATCACTATACCCTAAAATTTATTTTTTATTAAAAATAAGTTTCCCCAGATTTTTGGCAGATTTTAGTTCTTTTTAATTTTGTTATAAAATATTGGTTAAGTACTTAAGTAGAACTGTTTCCTTTCAAATTAAGTTGCTCTTATAACATCAATTCATTCATGTCATCACTTGTAACTGATTCAACACATTAAAACTATAACTCTCTGGCACTGACACCAAAAATCATATGCTTCTCTTCAATGCTACGGTATCTCTTTTTGAAGCTGTTACAATATTACTGGAAATGGTTTAGTTTGTCTCTGTGATATATTTTCATTAAAAATATCTCATTTGGAATAAACCATAATCACTCAACTGATGTCTGCAAAAGACAATAACACACAGTGCCAATGAACATTAATATTATTTTCAATAGTTGTTTCAGTTTGCTGAAATAAAAAAGACCCTGTTTGTATTAAAGAAAAAGTACATAATTATTATTTAGTGTTATAAATATTTTGCCTAATTCAAGATGTCAAGCGCACTTTCATTTTAAAGGAATTAAGCATTTGGCTTTTGTGATTTTTCTTGAACATTCAGTATAAAATGCTTCCAATTTTAGAAAAATGTGTTCCTACTACTTCTACTTGGCAGCATAGCAATGTTTGAAAGCTGATTTAATAGATTCAGCAAGTTACAAGAGAGCAGGTTTAGCTCTATAAAGACATGTGACGAAAGTATTTTTCCCATCAGGAAATCACGTAAAACTAATGCACATACTTATTTAATCTGTGCAACAGATATTAGAGAAAAACAGCTAAAAGAGTTTTCTGTCATAGTAATTATTAATGATGAAAATGTTATCTGCTTAGCAATGGTAGTCTGTCCAATTAGTTTCTATGACCCTATGGTTCTGCACAAATATAATAAAATTTGCTTGTTTCCATCATGATTTTTCTGAGGCTCTCTTTCCTGGGCAAATCTCCAGATTGGCCAGCTCAAGCAGATTTTAAAATATTCTTTCCATATATCACCCGCACTTGTCCTGCTCGCAGGTGGATGGATGTCGAAGCTCAGAAGGTTGTAACTAGGCTGCTCTTTTCAGCAGAAAAGTTCATTTTGCTTCAGCTGTTGCAGACATCTCTCTTACCTCCCACTACTTCAGTGTTTTCCAATTGTTCCAGCCAGTGTCTAACTACCCAGGCACACTGTTCAAGGATCACAATGAAGAACGCCAAGTAAGGTTATCTTTTCCAGAGGGCAGGTCCAAAGCCATTCTTCTCTCTTGACACATTGCATAACTTGTCTACATGGATAAGGTAGGGTAATGTGTTCTATTTGTCATTCCAATTCAGCAGGAAACAATTGCCAGGCTGGCTGACTTAAAGTTTGTTTTGAAAATTTAGATATTTAACTTCTTACATTCTTATTCTTTAGCTTGTTAAATAATTTTTAAGAACTCAAAGAACTAATTTTATCTGCTCCAAGCACTTCAGTTCTTGCCTAACAGCAAGGTTTCTGAAAGACTATAGAGTAAAAGAAAGAGAATCTCAAAATAGAAGTTAAACATGGAAATCTCAAAGCCAAAAGTATCTGCCACATATAAAAAGCAACCTAATATATTTCGCTTTGGCCTCATTTTGACTCTTACCCACTACTAATGAGGCTTAGATTCTAGGATCATAGACTGTTAGAATATACCTGGAGGGAATCTTCACATTTATCGACATCCAAACTCCAACCTCCTCATGTTAAGAAGAGGAAAATGATTGTTATAGTGTTAGGTGACTTGGCAAAAGACAGATGGCTGCTTACAAAGCAGAAATTAAAGCCAACCACCCACACCCTGAGTTCTGTGCATTGAACTTTCCTCTAAGAATGATTATTATAGCCTATACAATCCCTCATTAGCTGCAAAACCAGCCCACACATGGGCCTTTCGATAGTGGATCAAGACCATTGTCTTCACATCAAATAGCAAACGGCATTACTCAAAAACTTTTGAGTTACGACGAAGCACAGGATTTTTTCACTTGATAGTGAAATTATATAGAATAAATGTCCACTCTTTGGTGTTCACAAAAAAAAAAAAACAGAGCAAAAACAAGAAAAGCAGTGAGATGGTACTTAAGTTCATAAGTCTCTGGTAAATGTATATGAAACTGTTTTGAATAGCCGTTAGGTATTCAGAGCATATGTGTTCTAGAGAAGAATACAGCAGTTGAGAAGACAATTTTCTGAGCCATAGTGACTGAGGTCAGATTCTAGTTTGCTCACATGTAAAACAGGGGTAATAAAGCAATGAACACATGGATCATTTAGGTATTAAAAGCATCATTATGGCTATATTATTGATATTTTTTGCTATTGTTGTTGCCTCTATCATCATTATTGCTTTCTTTAAAATTTCTAATGGTAGGCTACTTAAAAAAGCATGGCTACATCTTTTCATAATATTCCATTCTCTATAAATGATACATCCCTTTTAATAAAACATTTAGTAGAAAATTGCATCTGAGGCATTTTCTGAGTTGAATTTAGAGCCATGAACAAAAAGATTTCAACATTAAAAATGTATTGTATATAAATGGCTTCATATTCAACACCAGGTAAAAATAACTGCTGACCAAGGTGTTAAAAATGTAAGTAAAAGTCATCTCACATTTGTCATCTGCTCCTCAATTGACTTTACATTCTCTTCCTCAGTTTACTTTTATGGAGAAGAAGTATATTGGGCAAGATAATCTCTCAGAAATTTCCATCTCTAAAAGTTTTTAAAATTATTTTATGGTTGTTCAATTACAGTTGTCTGCATTTTCCCCCCACCACTCTTCCCCACCTCAGTCAACACCTCCTCCCTCCCTTGACCCACCCTCCCCCTCGGTTTTGTCCGTGTGTCCTTTATAGCTGTCCCTGAAAACCCTTCCCCCATTTTCCCCTCCCACCTCCCCTCTGGTTACTGTCAGATTGTTCTTACTTTCAGTGCCTCTGGTTATATTTTGCTTGCTTTTTTCTCTTGTTGATTAGGTTCCAGTTAAAGGTGAGATTGTATGGTATTTGTCCCTTACTGCCTGGCTTATTTCACTTAGCATAATACTCTTAAGTTTCATCCATGCTATCACAAATAGTCTAAAAGTTTTTTTATGATTGTATTATTTGATTATAAAATTTTCAAAGGGAGATTTTGCATTCTCAATAATAAGTAAACAAGCATCACAATCTTTCTGACATTACCTCACATTGACAGACATTTCTTGGTGGATTTTGCTATTTTACAGAATACATCTATCAGTGAATGATGGTGTTTCAGAGAAACAGAACCAATAAGACAGGGAGTAAATAAGAACCAATTTACAGGGTGGAACACAAGTAAGTTTACAGTTGTTTGCATGGAAAATAATGCAACAATTAATGAAAATAATACAACAATAAACTGTGTTTTGCATACTCACAACTGTAAACCTACTTTTACCCCAATGTTGTATAGGTAGATATCTATACCTATATCTATCTAATCTATAAAAATAGTTTTTATAAAGAATAACTCACCTAATTACGAAGGCTCACAAGTCCCAAAATTTTCAAGTTCTAAGCTGAAAACTCAGACGTGCTGATGGTTTAGTTTTAGTATAAGTCTGAAGATCTGAGAACCAGAAAAACTGATAGTATATTTCCAGTCTATGGCCCAGCAAGCTTGAGATCTAGGAAGAGTAAGTGTGAAGGCAGGAAAAAAACTAAATGTCCCTGGGAAAAGACAGTCATAAAGAAGTTACTTCTTCCTCATTAGATGGTAAGCTCATGTGTTCTACTCTGACCTTCAACTGATTTGTCAAGGTCCACCCAGGTTAGGAGGAGCAATCTGCTTTACAGTTTTTATTTAAATGTTAATATCATTTAGAAACACTCTCACAGACACATCCAGAATAATGTTTGACCAAATGTCTGGGCAACCAGTGGCCAGGTCAAGTTGACAGGTCAAATTAACGACACACACACATTCCTAAAAGTAACTAGGAGTAAAGTGGGCACCTTCTCCCTTTCCCCATGCTGAAACTCATAGTCAATTACAACTTGAGTGTTGGGGGAGTATAAAAGTCCTGTTCCCTGTTCCCAGGTCATGACATACCACACTGCCATTTATTCCCTAAAGTTCTTAGGGGGATATAAACTAATTTATCTAAAATGATGTCCATGCATCTCCTTCCTCATCTGCCCCCTGGTTCTCTCATACTCTTACTAATTTCTCCTGAGAACACCCCCCTTAATAAATCATAAACATATTTCCCATTGTAGCTGAATTCCTAGATGACCAGATATAAGCAATAACATTGGAGATTTTGGAGGAACCTTGGGGGGTTACAGAGAAAGTTGATATGTTTATATTTTTTTCAACATCTTATCACCCAGTCTTCATTTCCAATTTTTGTTTTCATAAGCCCTAATTATATACAAGTACTACATATAAGCAAATTAACATACATATATTATGTAATAATTACTTATAGAAATTAATATCTAGTATTTATACACCAGTTTGTTAAACTTCTTGTCTATGCTTTATTTATATGTTTCTGTAAGTGGAAGACTGTTAAACAGTAGTTAAAATATAAGACCATGTGAATAAGTATTCAATATAAATAAAGTTGTGGGATTAAATCTATAGAAAAATAAACATATTCTGACATTCTTCAAACATTATTACTCAAACAAGAATCTTCCAAGTCTAAAGTCAACAGATCTTCTTTACAATCTTAGTTTAGTTAACATTCCACAACCAAATTCCTTCAATAGCAGAGAAGAGGAACACTTTCTTTCTCATTTTATGAGGCAGCATTACCCTGAGATTAAAGTTAGGCAAAGATAAAACAAGAAAAGAAAACTATAGGCCAATATAACCCTAATGAACCTAAAAATAAAAATTTCCAACAAAATACTAGCAAACCGCATTCAATAGCATATTAAAAGGATCATGCACCATAATTATGTGATATATATCCCTGGAATGCAAGGATGGCTCAACTTATGGAATGAATTAATATGAAGCACCACATTAATTGAATGATGGATAAAAATCACATAATCATCTCAAAAGATGCAGGAAGAGCATTTGACAAAACTTAATAACCATTCATAATAACAAAAAACTCTCAATAAATTATAAATAGAAGGAAATTATTTAGCCATAATAAAGTCAATTATGAAAAACTCACCACTAATATCACATACAATGTTAAAAAACTGAAAGCATTTCCTCTAAGAATTATTATGAAATATTCTCTGGCACGACTACCAGAAGGTGGACCACACTTCATGAGATCAAGACAGGCTCAAGTCAGATACCAGCTTCAACTTCAGGGGTCCCCAAATGCACCCTTCTAATTAGCTGACTACTAATTCCATGCTTTCCACTACCCCCTCAATAAAATGACTTACAAAACCCAGGAAAGTACTATATTTATGATTACAGGTTGATCATAACAAAAGAAAACAAACCAGAACCAGCTTCATGGGATTCAAATTAGGAAGCTTCCATTGTCCTCTCCTTATGGTGTCAGGACATGTCACCCTCCTGGAACATTATGTGTGACAATATGCAGATTACTGTTATTAACCAGGGAAACATACCTGAGTTTCATTTCCAGAGTTTTATTGGGGGTTTTGTAAAAAGGCATGATTGATTCAATCAGTGCCTATAAACACAATCACTAACCACCCTTTCCTATCCTGAGATTAGGCTTATACCACATGGCTCAAAATTGATCTTCCTGGCTTGGATAGCCCTTATTCTGAGTCATCTCATTCACAGAAACTGTCTAGGGGTCCCCTATCAGTCACCTCCTTAGTGTAAACTTATCATCAGGGATTACTGTGGAAAACAAAGACACTCTTATCAATATGAAAATGTGAAGGATTTAGAGGCCACCTCCCAGGAATTTACGAACAAAAGCCCTACACATTATTTATTACATAAGAGTTTATTTTAATATTTTTCTCTAATCAATACACTCTAAAATATGTTAAGTGTTATCCATACTGTTTATTATTATTGTCAGTTGAGTACTGAGAAAATCAGAAATACCCATTTTATAAAAGTTATTTTTGGTGGAAAGTTCTGGTTAGAAAGTCCGTAGTACCAAATATAAGCTTCAAGGTGGCGGCAAGAAAGACGGTGATATTTAAGTCAGAGCCCACTGGTTCAAGCTCTAGCTCTGCTGTATACTAACAGGATGGTTTTGGATAAACCGCACCCTTCCTGGGTCTCAACTGACTATTGTGAAATAATAATAACAATTCCTGTTCTATCTAAATAACAAGTTTGTTGTGTAGAAATTTGTAGAAAATGGCTAAAGGATATAAAAATAAAATACCAAAGTTCTTTATAAATGTTATTTTTTAATTCTAACTCTGCCACTTTTTACCTCCTAACCTGATGAAATTTGTAACAATAAAGGGTTGCATAGATGTTCTGTGACTACAATATCTGATTGTTAGTCACTGAATCTTTTAAATAAACCTGAAAAAAATCTGTGGTGATGAGCATTTTTATAGTTAAGGAAAATAAAATCATAAAGATTAAGTACCTTGGCCAAGTTCAAGTGAGTGGCTGCCAGAACTTATTTAGGTTATACTTTTCCATGTGACCTAGCTAAATGGTGGAGTTAAACCACATACTCCCTGAAATCTCTCTTAACTCTACATTCATAACTTCCTCACAGAAGGCTGGCAGATGACATGGTCAAATGTACTAGTTGCCATCTGGCCTCACCACAACAGAGGGTCAAGGTGCTGGGGTGGGAGGGGGGGTGGTCAGGCTAAGAAATGAAATAGTGTATGTCTCTGAAAATAAAAAGTACAGTTGTTTTCCACAGAATCTGATAAGTACTACTAAAGAAGGTTATTTTAGCAGTTGACATAGCTGAGTTTAGTCTAGGTTATGTCACGGTAACAAAGTACATTAAAATCTCAGTGGTTCAACATAAGAATTGATTTCTCACTCATGCTATAAACATACAGCAGGTACCACTCAGATAGTTATAGCAGCCCAGGTTACACAAAAGCTTAATCTCGAATTAAGTTTTCATGGAAAGGGAAGATGAAAAACCATGGCCTGGCTTATAAAGTTTCTTTCTTGGCCATTTGTTTAGCTTCAAGGGGCAATGAAAACCAATTGTGTGTCCAGAAACAGGAGAGCCACACATACTTACATATACAGTAAGTATATGACAGCTGCAATGACTTCTATTGTCATCTTTCTGATTCTCATTATTTAATAAGTTACAAATCACTTTCTTCCATGTTATTTCATTACAGACCACAATAAAAAGCGACACTGATAATGGCTCATGACTAAGCAGACATACCATATATAATTTTAATTCAGGGCTTTAAAATGTACCTATTTCCTTTTTCCATTTCCCTAGTGTCCTCCTGAAAGACAAACTAGCTTATCTGATCACATAGTTCAAGCAAGACAGATAGTCATGTCTTGACTTAAGTAAGCTAATTGTATGTGTAAAAACACAAGTTAATTACAAAAAAATTTTTGACATTAAAATTTTTCTAACCAAAGTAGGATTTTGAAATAGAAACTGGCTATATGCACACAAAGTCTAGGAAAGAAATGACTACAGTGATGCGAGCAGGACATTTCTCTATCCTTTCTGACATATATACTTAAATAAAAGTAGAAGAGCCACATAATTTAATTGTCCACCCCAGGACATTGGCCACTTTAGGGAATGAGAGGATATATTATTAATAGATACAGTAGGAAAAA
>PVKM010014126.1:9750-29523 GCA_004027735.1 Carollia perspicillata
GTTCAGTGCCCCAGTCAGACTCTCATATTGCCAAAGAGTCTATAGCTTATACTGGGAAATTGTCCCCTTGATTACTTATCACATAAAATTTAATGTCCAAGGCAAGAATTATATCAATGAAACAAACAGGAAATGACAAAACACTCCCCTGCCCCTGCCCACCCCACTGTGGTTACCTTCCTCATTCTCTCTCTGTCTTTGATAACAGTAACTCAGCAGATGAATACCATACCATCTGCTGGTGATATTTTGGGAACTTCACAGAAGCCCAAAGTGCTAAGCCTCAAGACTAAGTCCCACCCCTGTGTAAATTCATCCTGGGCACCCCTGACCATTCCTTGGTACTGTTTGGTTTCAGCAGGACTGCAGACTCTGAAAGACAAAGGGCAAAAACAACAACAACAACGACAACAAAAGCTGCCTCCAAAGGGATTTCGTTGTTTCACCGTTAATGATATTTTAAACTGATCTTCTTTTGAGGATCTGTCATCCCACCAAAAGGGAATCTTAGTGAAAAACCTCAGCAACTTGCACCAGCGGGAAGATGAATCAGAGGCAGGCATGGGACCACTGTTGCCAGACTTCAGTGTGTAGGGAAGGCCACACACGCAGGGAGACAGTTGCCGTAGTGAGAGCGCCTGCTACAGGGCACAGGTGGTGGTTAGGGTCTTCCGTAGGTGCCCTGCAGGAATGAGCACAGCCGAAGACGGCACTGCCCAGGGCGAGTGAAAGGGCAGGCTGTCCAGGAAAGGAATGTGCTGTAGATGTCCAAGGTTTGGGACTTCTGTTTCTCCTTTTTTCTCTAGTTTGGTTTCTTTGCTCCTCCAGGCTATCTGTTGAACTGCAGGTTCCTGGATTATGCCAAAAGCACTCTTTGGTACTGTGAACTGTTACCAGTCCTTAAATGGTGATTCCCTCTGTTAAACTTTACATTAGGTGGCAGGTACTCTATTTACTAATCTCCCTCAGTCTATTTTCTCGGCTGGCAAATGGGAGTCTATACCTACAGGTGGAATTATTAATAAAAGCTAACACTTCCAGAGAACTTACTTACAAGGCGCCTGATTCTGTTCAAGCTGTCTTCCATGTTACCTCATTTAGTCCTCAGGACAGCTCTGTGGGGTAGATGCTGTCGTTATTGCCATTTTTAAGATAAAGAAACTGGGCCACAGAAAATTGAAGAATTATGTCCAAGTTCACACAATTAGGAAATGGAAGAGCCAGTTTCAATACCATTAACCATCTGGCTGTACAGTGTTTGTAACCATTAAGCAACAGTGCCTGTTGAAAACATGCATTCGAGACTTGGTGCGTAGTAGGCTCCCAATAAATGTTACCTACCAAAGTAATTATGAGCACACGACTCAAAATATGCCCAGTGCTGAGAGAGCACCTCCCTCTGGGAGTCCCTGGGTGCTTAAATAATGTCTTGCATCTAAAAGTTCCCAACATGTATTCGTTTAGTTGAATCCATTTTTTCAGTGATTCCTACTTTTATTAAGCTCCTTCTCCTTGCCAGGTGCTATGCTGAGGAGAGAGAAGACAAAAAGATGATTTATAGTATTATACTATGGATCCAGAAAAGCTAAAAAAATATTAGGCTGCATTCATAGACATTTAAAGTACAGAGAAGATAAAACTGACACATTCTTGGTCTTCATCACCCAAATCCCATCTATCCAAATCTAGACTCCTGAATCCATGCGTGTGTCTCCATCTCACCCCTGCCCTAGTCCCAGCTGTCACCCTTTCTCTTGGACCACTGCTATGACTTTTTAACTGGTTTCCAGCATTTACTTTAGTTCCTTACCAACCTCTTTGATCACGTCGCTTCTTTGCTTCTTTACTAAGACCTTTTGCTCTTAAGCTAAAGTTCATAACATGGGGAAGGAAGCCTTGCACATCTGGCCCTTACCGGTCACTCCCTCCAGCCTCATTTGCACCACTCTGGACTCTGCTCACACCGGCTTCCTTTCAGCCTCTTTTTTTTTTTTAAAGATTTTATTTATTTATGTTTAGAGGGGAAGGGAAGGAGAGAGGGAGAGAAACATCAATGAATGGTTGTCTCTCATGTGTCCCCTGCTGGGAACTGGCCTGCAACCCAGGCGTGTGCCCCAACCAGGAATCGAACTGCGGTTGTTTGGTTCGCAGACCCGTGCTCAATCCACTGAGCCACACCAGGCAGGGCTCCTTTCAGCCTCTTGAATACACTATGCCCACCACCATCCTCGTGGCCTTTTGTATATATTGTTGCATTCACTTGGAACACAGTTCTGGATGAAATGTACATCCCTGATTCAATCAGCAAACAGCCAAAGGCAGCAGGCTGCATGGTACATAATCATGGCCAGCAGGGTCCATTCCTATGACTCTCCAGATGAAGGGTGAAGAAATGGAAGGGGGTGTGTCTCAGAGGAGGGAAATCTTGATCATCTGAGAGGTAGATGGCAACCTTCTCTTCAGGGGAGACAGGCAGAGGTGAGGTGACTGTCCTCCAGGAATGTGTTGGGGGAAGTCCTATACTCCTGAAGGCTGAGACCTGGTGACTTCCGTCACCTAGGCCACATCAATGAGTTCATGAATTTTCCTCCTTCTAAATGAGTCATGTTTTTGTCTTTTTTGCAGCCAAATAATATCAATGATGTTTAATCAGGATGGAGGCATAGTGATGAGCAAAACAGGAAACACTAAAAGGGAATGGATATGGCCTTCGAAGGGAAAACTTGATGATCCAGTTGAAATTTGGGTAAAATTTTAGTTTATTTTATTTTCCAGGTCAATTCTTATGCTGTAACAATAATTTACTTTGAGTGTCTAAAATGTACCATAGAGGAAAGGAAGATGAGAGAACTGAATTATTCAGTTTGAATGTCTGCGCTAGCCAGTTGATCTGATAAATCTTTTAAGATTTTATTCATTTACTTTTAGAGAGAGGGGAAGGAAGGGAGAAGGAGGGGGAGAGAAACATCAACGTGTGAAAGATATATCAATCAGCTGCCTCTTGCATGCCCCCAGCTGGGGACCTGGCCCACAATGGAGGTGTGTGCCTCGACTGGGAATTGCACCAGCAATCTTTCGGTTCTCAGGCCGTCACTCAATCCACTGAGCCACACCAGCTGGGGCTGATCTAATAAAACTTTATTTCAGTTCTTCACTTTGTACTTTACTTGGTCCTTTCTTGAGATATGTATCTTTGCTAAGCAGCAATTACTTTAAATAGTAGTTTGAACAATTATTACTAGAAAATCATTCTTGTGCCCACTATAAAACACTTTTAAAATAGGAGAATATACAATGTTCAAAGTGAAAGTCTCCTCCTCAATCTCACTGTGCAGAAATTGCCTCTGTTAGTCGCTCATTGTGAGCCTCTGTGGGATCCAGGATCGGAAATTCAGATAAAGGAGGAGTGAGCCTGCCAAGTGGAGCTGCAGTGGGCGGGGAAGTCTGTGCCCCTGAAGGGGCCACCTCTACTCAGGGCCACAGGCTGTTACCACATGGGAATATGGCCTGGGCTTGCTATTTTTTATGATTTTTAAAAAGCCAAAACTTTAGATTTTTTGGTGAAATAACCTGATATTTAAAAATTAGCAATTAATTCAAACTCTGAGAAGACTAAATGAAATACTTCTGAACTGACAGTCTGTAACCTGTGTGCTAGACTTTCTCAAGTCCTCCATAGTTAACTACGTGCATGTGTTGTGTGTGTGTGCATGAGTATGTGCATGTGTGTGTGTGTACTACATTTTGTATGCAGGGCCACGTTCTACAGTGCACTGAACAACCAGCCCCTGCTGGCACCATTTGTATAGAGCTGGGCTATTGGGTATGGAAGCCACTAGCCATCTGTGGTCATGCAATCCCTGAAATATGCTGTGTGAAATACACACTAGATTTTAAAGACTTAGTACAAAAAATGTAAAATAGCTTAATTTTTAAAAATCCTCAACCAAGGACATGCTTATTGATTTTAGAGAGAGGGGAAGGGAGGGAGAGAGAGAGGAAACCATTCCTGATTTGACATTGATGTGAAAGAGAAACATTGATTGGTTGCCTATTGTACATGCTCCAACTAGGGACTGAACCCACAGCCCAGGCATCCTCCCCGACCAGGGATTGGACCTGTAACCTAGGTATGTGCTCTGACCTGGAATGGAACTCGTGAGCCTTTGGTCCACAGAACAATGCTTCAACCAATTGAACCACACCAGCCAGGGCCATGTTAATAATTTTTATATTTGTTACTGTTGATATGTTAATATTTGGATATACTTAGTTATAAAATGTTAAAATTAACTTCACAGGCTTTTTGCTCTTTTTAATGTGGCTACTACAAAAATTAAAATTATTTATGTGGATGTGGCTCACCTCCTATTCCTACTGGACGGGCTTTTATGTAGAAAGTGGCTCCAGATCTCTGTTCTACATCATTTGCAGAATTGCTGATGGTGGCCATGTGTCCTCCACATACCGTTCGGATGGCTATTTTTAAAGAAGCACCTCGTCGTTCTGGAGGGCTAGGGAAGTAAAGAGCAGGTAAAGAAGCTGTAGCAGGCAAGGCTGCATGTGCGAGAGTCCTAATACTCAGGAGTCAAGGTTTTCTCACCCTTTATCTAAAAAGAAATCAGGGTAGTGCATGGGTTAGACTACGCAGTTCATATGGCCTCAGCAGGCAGCCTTCAGGAAACAAGGGACTGTCACTTGTAACCAAGCAAAAGTCCTAGCACGTGTAGGGTAGCTGACCTCTTTATTAGGACACTTTACCTACACAAACCTTTAAATATGCTGTACAAATCTGCAGATGTCCATTTGGGCTTTGAGAAGTTCTTCCTTTATCGATACTTTTTCATTCTCATCATTTATAAAATTTCTCTGACTTTAATGTTTCACAGTAATATGAAGACTTGCAAAATTTCGAAGCACTTGGGAACTATAAATTATTTTTCTCAATATCGAGGGAATCAGATGTTATCAACTATGATATTTTACAGGAGAGACAGTCTGTGTCTCAGGGATAGAATTAGGACTCAAAAGTACCTGTAAACCCTGCCTGGTGTGCTCAGTGGATTGAGCGCTGGCCTGCGAACCAAAGGGTGACTGGTTCGTTTCCCAGCCTAGGTCACACGCCTGGGTTGTGGGCCAGGTCCCCAGCAGAGGGTGAGAGGCAACTACACATTGATGTTTCTCTCCCTCTCTTTCTCCCTCCCTCCCCCTCTCTAAAAATAAATTTAAAAAATCTTAAAAGTACCTGTAAACTGACCCACAATTTATCTTCAGGCTAAAAGGAACCTGACTTTCTTTATAATAAGACATGACTACATTAAATACAAGTATTTTCTCCTCACTCCTCTTCCTCTCCTCCATAGCAACAAACAAATTTGCAGCACAAAACCAAAAACCCATTCCTGATTTAACAGAATCAGACCGAAGCTGTCTGTGAATGTTGGTCCCAAATTTCCTTCCAGGCATCATGGAAACGTCTATGATTTCCACCTGAATTATGACAATTCTGTGCCAGAAATGTTGATTCTTTGTTTTGCCTTCAGGTGAATAAGTTCATCAGCGTGAAGATTTCTGGGCGCTTTTCGGTCGCCTTGGTCTACAAATGGCATCCCCACAGCCTAAGGCTGTCTCTGGCACCTGTCAAATGCAGGTCTCTTCCTGCAGGCTCCCTGGAGAGGGTAGGTCTGGACTTTCTTTGATCGCCTACACAAATAGCACTTCGGCACAGACCGGAGCATGAACAATGCTGACTGATTTCACATTTACAACTTTCAGTAGTTCCTGGTGATTTCTGCAATATGGCTGCTATCATAGCTGTCTGTGGACCTTACCTGAGAATACCTGAAAGTTTGGGATGAGGACAGGTTAGCAGGTAAAAGGAGAGTCAGGAGAAAAATGAACACTAGTTTCTTCTAAGACCATGATTCCTAAGCGTTGGAGAATTAATTTCCTGTGTCCTAAGTGGTAAATTGTTTGCATTAATATAATCTAGGATTTCTTACAAATTGGTGTGGGGCCCATCCATTTTTTTTTAAACTAAAGTGAAAGTACATCAATTTAAGGTTGTTTTTTTTTTAAGCATAACTAACATTCCGAAGAAACTGGGAGATGTTAAAGCATTGTTCAAACTATGGCTCAGAATCACATCTCTGCATAATCATTTTGTATTTGCACTTAATCTCTGCTGAGGAATTTTAGGCTAAAACTTTTGTTTGTCAAAAGGCGAGACACTGAAACCCTAGTACCTCTACTTTCATCTAGTTAAGTAGTTAGCCAGCTTGATTGATTTTGATCAAACTTTTTAAATTTTGACATTTATTTGAATGGTACACATATTATAGAATGTGTATGAACACACGTAAAAGATCTTTATTTTTAGGGACTAGCATCAAAACTGTGTTAGTCTTTAAAATTATCACAGTTCTATCACATATGTCAAAATTATATATTTTTGCCGGAAGTGGTGCCTTTATATCATGCTATCTTGCCTTCTGGGTTTTTACGAGCCATGGCATCTGTACTGATAATCTCTCTCAGTCATTCCCTGATGTCAACCCATTTCTGAAGAAGCCAGGGAGTTATTCAAGGCCTACAAAAGAGGTGCAAGCTAATGAAATCCACAACACACATCAAAGATGTAAGTGTGAACAAGTCACTATTTCGATATTGCAGGCTAAGGTGGATTTTGGTTTTCATGTTATTCTAGTTGCTTTTCTCTCCCAACATGGGTAGGATTTGTCTTAGAAAAAGGACCGAAGAATCAAGCTATTGAACACAGATAGGCCTATTTACATAATTCCTGGAAGGAACATTGCTGACTTTTGATTTTTTTGTTTATCTTTTTTAAACACCCCAACCATTTTTAATCATACAGTTCAGTGGCATATGTACATTTACATTGTCATGCAACCATCTCTAGATTTTTTCATTTTGCAAAACTAGAACTCTGTACCTGTTAAATAATTTCCCGTTCCCACTGCCACCCCAGCCTCTGGCAACTGCCATTCTAGTTTCTGTCTCTCTGAATTTGACTGTTCTAAACAGGTACCTCATCTGAGTGGAATCATGTAGTATTTGTCCTTCTGTAGCTGGCCAATTTTACTTAGCATATGTCTTCAAAGTCCATCCATGTTTTTTCATGTGTCAGAATTTCCTTCTCTTTTAAGGGTGAATAATAGTCCATCATATTTTAGACCATATTTTGTTTATTTATTCATCTGTTGTTAGACAGTTGGATTGCTTCCATATTTTAGCTATTGTGAATAGTGCTGCTGTGGACATGGATGTACAAATATCTCTTTGAGGTCCTGCTTTCAATTCTGTTGGACATATTCCCAGAATTAAAATTGCTGGGTCCTGTAGTAACTCTGGTTCTAACTATTTTGAAGACCTGCCACACTATTTTCCACGTTAGCTGCACCATGTCCTAGTCCCACAACCAACAAACAAGGGTTCCGATGTCTCTATATCCTCACCAACGTTTCCTATCTTGTGTTTTTTAACAGTAGCTACCCTAACAGGTGTGAGGCACGTATTTAACTTTTTAAACGCAAAACATGACACAGTTTAATTTTGTGAATTAAAAAAAAAGCAGCATACAAATGTACAATATCAGAGAAACCAGATTTCTGTCACTTGCTCACAGTGAGTAGATAGTGAGCTGAACTCCAGTGTCCTTAGGGACTCCAGGTTTTCATGCTTTGTTTTATCCATAGAGATAGTTGTTGTTTCCAGTCACAAAAAAGTGACCAATTTTATTACTGTAAGAATGTCTCCTTCCACCCCCACTTTGGGGGATAAAATGTCTTTATGTAAATTGTTTTATTACTGTTACCTTAGGGAGTTAAGGACACATAATATATTTTTACAGAGATCTTCTGCAGTTTCCATGAGGAACAGAGAGAATCTTTCACTGCAGAGATTTATTTTTATTTTTAAAAAATCTTTTATTTATTGATGAGGCAGAGGGAGAAAGAGATTAAGAGAGAAAAACATTGATTTGTTGTTTCATTGATTTATGCATTCATTGGTTGATTCTTGTATGCGCCCTGACCGGGGATTGAACCCTCAACCTTCTGCATTGGTACAATACTCCAACCAACTGGGCTACCCAGCCAGGGCTGAGATTTATTTTCTTAAGTGCCCCTTCTGCCCATAAGATGTTTTCTTAGAGTTGGACATAGAACAATAATGCCATAATCTATCATAAATATATTTTATTTGTTTACTCATTTTTAAAGAACTTTACATTTTATTTTTTATTTACAGTTTACATTCAATATTATTTTGTATTATTATCAGGTGTACAGCATAGCAGTTAGCCAACCATATACTTTACAAAGCAATCCCTCAATACTCTGGTACCCACCTGGCAGCATCCATAGTTATCAAAACATTATTTTCTATTTTCCCTGTGCTGTACTTCACATCCCCGTGACAATTTTGTGACTACCAATTTGTACTCCTTAATTCTTTCACCTTTTGCACCAGAGGTGTGTTCAGCTTTTTAAAAACCTACTTTATTAAAGTATTATTTTTTACAGTAAAATTCATCCATTTAAGTATATGCTTGATGATTTTTGACAAATATATAACCTGTATAACCACCACCACAATCACAGTGTAATTTCTGTCACACCAAAATGTTCCCATGTGCCCCTTCCTACTCAGCCCTCCCTGCTCCAGACTCCAGACAGTACTGCTTTCTGTCACTATTAATTAGCTTTGTAGTTCTCGTGTTTCATAGAGGTAAACTCATTCACACAGGGAGAACCAATATGTACTCTTTTTGTCTAGCTACTTTTGCTCAGTATAATGGGTTTGAGATTCATTCACATTATTGGAAGTGTCTGTAGATTTTTTCTTTTGTGGGGCTGACTGATATTCCCTTATATGGATGTACTACACTTTGTTTATCCATTCCGCTGTTGATATACATTTCGGTTGTTTTCAGTCTCTGTCGATTATGGATAAAGCTGCTATAGACATTTGTGTATGAGTTTTTTTGGAATTAAATATATTCTTTTATAAAACAATGGTGGCAGAAGATGATAGTAATTTAGTTTAAAGTACCTACTTAGTGAACTTAAAAGTTGAGAACTGGTTTTGGTTGCCAATGTTTTTTGAAATTTAGTGTCCCTTAAAAATTTTAATCTAGAAATCCTTGTTTCTAAAGGGGGCACTGTGGGTGTTTGGGGCCAGGTAATTCACAGCTATGCAGGACAATCTAGCACATTTCAGAAGGCCTCCCTGGTCCCCACAAACTAAGTGGCTGTTGCGCCATCAATCCAAAGGTCTGTGCACCTTTAGAATACTGCCAAGGAAGTGTGTGCTTACTCAGGTGGCGAACTGTTCTATATTAGTTATTCCTGGGGAAATATTTGGGTATGTAGTGTGGGGAGATCAATCATAAGGTTATTGTGCAAATCCAGCCAACACATTCTGGACTGGACTAAGGCAGAGAGGATGCAAAATAGACGAGCACTACAAGTTACTTCAGAGGCAGACTCCTCAGGACAGTTTTCTGGCTTACATAATGAGGTGGAGAACTGGCAACTAAATAAGAGTAGGTAGAATGAGAAAAAGAAGGCCAAGTAAACCAACACTTAAGGGGCAGGTGGAGAAATAGGAGGAGAGCCATGTCTCTGTGGGGGACATGGTGAGCCATGTCCTTTCTCCTGACCTGTCTGCACTGTGGGGTTGGGAAGCTAAAAACTGTATTTTCGGTCTCCCTTGCAGATGGACTTCTGGATGCATATTAGCCCCATCCATTAGGTGCATCATAGTTATATTTGGAAGATGAAAATCATCTTGCTTTGGCTAGAAAGTTCATGGAGAAGCTGGGAATGGGAGAGGATGTGGAGCTCACCAGGCTCACTGTCCTTTCTGTCTCAGCTGTCAGATGACAAACCCCTGTTCTCTGGTTCGGGTGTCTACACCTCCTCTCACCTGGAGCTGAGTGATCTTCAACTCTTTTTTCTTTAATTTTTTAAAGATTCATTTATTTATTTTTAGACAGAGGGGAAGGGAAGGAGAAAGAGAGGGAGAGAAACATCAATGTGTAGTTGCCTCTTGCATGCCCCCTGCTGGGGACCTGACCTGCAACCCAGGCATGTGCCTTGACTGGGAATCGAACCAGTGATCCTTTGGTTCACAGGCCAGCACTCAGTCCACTAAGCCACACTAGCCAGGGCAATAATCTTCAGCTCTTAAGTTGTCAGGGGAAATTGGCACTGTTAAACTGGTATTCATTTTTTACTTATTTAATGTAAAATTTAAACAAGTCTTAAATCAGTCAGCTCAATTTAAATTGAAAGCCTAAGGGTAATCTCTCTGATTCTTTAATTTACCAAAATATCTTTGATATTTCAAGCATAACAAATACACAAGATTACCCCAATGATTCAAAATTCATTCACATACATTAAAGTTTTCATTTATTTGATCTGTCTACTTAAATTCTGAATTTTTCTGGTGGTTATTTATCCAGAATATTTTTGAGGCTGAGAATCAGGACCCAAGATACATTTCCAGGTGATTTTTGTTAACATCTCAGATGTGTTCTCTGAGTCCTTTTTAGAACCATTATGACAAGGGAGTTCAAGTTTGCACCCTTTGAATAGGGTTGATTCCCAGGTTCAATTTTTATTGCCTGACTTCTCTAGACCAAATTCCTCAAAACTATGGCCATCTACTTTGTTAATCTCTTCATGGGTCATTGAATTCTATACTCTCTTCACATTCTTTCTCTTGTATCTTTCTCCAGCGCTCTCGTTAACACACTAAAATTATGTAAATGATGCTTGGATAATGAGTTAAGTATACAGTTATGCATATGCTTTATATGTAAATATGTAAGTGCTCATATAATTACACATGCTTATGAATATATAAAACTGAATTGTCGACAGCTTTTCTAGTCACATAAGCTCATCCGAAGCTAACTACTTTACATACACAATTTATTGTGAAAAGATCACACATACTGCTCACTATAACTACACATTTGAAAGTCTAATGTCCCCATGATGTGTGGCTCTGAAACTCCCTTCTGCTAAACAGAAGCTCGGCATCACAAACATCGTTTCCCGCGTGGGCTCCCGTAAGGCTCTACGCTGGTGAACGGCACAGCCCCTGGGCTGCATCGTGAGGCTCGCTGCTCTCCTTCTTCCACGGACTCTGAGCGCCTGGAGCGCAGGGAGAGTAGCCTCCTCTCCCTCCGGCCTTTGTGGTGGTGAGATATACACAACACGAAACCATCATTCTAACCCTCTAAAAATGCATAGTTCAGCAACATTAAGTACATTCACCTGGTCCATAACTGACACCCAGTAAACATTTGCTGGACAACTTTCTGAATGAATGAATGAGTAAATGAACAAATTGATGTCTTACAATCACATAGTAAGTAATCTCTCTCTCTCTTTCTCTCTCCATATGTATATATAATATATGTATATATACATAAAGCCTTCAAGTTTAACAGGCCCAGGAGATATGGCTACGTTCAATCGAGCAATGGACATAAGCCCTATGTCGGACATTGAGACAGCTGTTAAATTGAGAAGACTGCAGAGAAGGGCCAAGCACATCCTATTTAACTGGCTGGACCACTACAGACTTTCACTGGGTCAGTTACAGAACTCAGTGTGTTGCTGCACACACCTGTTCCCATCACTGAGACTTCCAGAAGACTAACATTTAAATGCCTCTTCCTTCCAAGGTTCCCGAGGAGGCATCTGGAAACTGTAAAGCATTATACCTATAGAGTCTTACCCTTGATCCAGCTGATTGGCCATAGCAAGAAAATTTACGGAGCCAACTTTAATTTTAACCTTACTTTATGTGGGTTTCTGTCTACAGACACCTTATTTAATATGTATTGTTGATACCGTAACACTGAGCCCATGGCCAATAGCACTATAACTCATGCCTGAACTAAACTTACTTAACACATAGTTTTTCCATAAGACAAATGAAAACTTCTCGTGCTTTGGAACTAGACAGCCCTTCAGTACTAAGCCTGTGGGCTATTTTTCAATGACAAAATCACCAACAACAAATGCAAAAATGTGTCAAACATGGCACTTTATAGGCCACATAAAGGACACTTGTTTTCAGCACGAGGGCGGAAACAAGAGGGCAGAGCATCGATTTGTTCAGCCACAAATATTGATCTGGGTTACAAATAATTTTAGAGAGTAGGCAAATTCACAAACACAGAATCTGCAAATAATTAGCATTCATCGTATGCTAAATCCAAAAGGCAAGCTTCTCCATTTGAGGAGGTAACTTGCTAGTTACTGTGGTGCATAGCAGAGCTTCCCAAAGGAAAGGCCCTGAATGTTTGACACAGGGGCCGAGAAACGGAAATCCTCTGTCCTCAGCGGGGCAGCCGTGCTGAGGTGGTCAAGCCCCTGAGGTAGTTGATTCTACCTACAAGGAGCCTACTGAATCTATCGTAATGTGCCATGCAAGTGTCTCATGATTTCTGTTCATATCATATTTTTATGATAAGAATCTATATGTACTGGGCTTTACAGTTTACATTTTGCTGCCTCGTGAAAAGAGGTTGGGAAGCATGGTGTGAAAGTACCATGTTCAGAATCAAATAGACCTGTTGGAATCTGGTTCTGCCTCTTTCTAGCTCAATGAACTTGGATTTCGCTGTGATATCATGAAAATAAGACTACTCGCCTCAATAAAGTCCTTAATTCAATGGGATAGCGCATTTAAAGTGCATGGCACATCACCTGGCACAAGATAAACACAGATAATCAAACTCTAGCCTAGATATTTTCCTTGTTTATTACATAGATGCTATGTATCCTCTGGGAAGACCACAAAGTGCACTTAAAACAAAGGAACCAACAGGAAGGCACTGTGGCGAAGGGGTGTCCAGGTGATTGCAGCCAAATTGACCCAGCCTGCACTGACCTCGGTCCACTAAGGGTGTTCAGCACAGCGTATTCTGTTCACATTTCAGGAGTGGAGTCCCTGCACATGTGCAGAGCCCCCCAGTTTCCACAACAAGCGGTCAGGAAACAAAAAGTCTCACCAGCAGAATTTCCTCTGAAACAAAGTGCAAAGGAAAAAGAGGAGAACAAAGAACATCTTCTACACCGAAATACCTTCATAAAACTGAAGGGGGTCTTTAAGCCTCCACCTCTCCCTCGCATCCAGAAGGCCCCAGCCAGCAATCAGCACTTCAGGTAACCAGCCTCATTTGTCTTAATAATTACAGCAAGCTCATGTTTGGAAAGGCTTTAGGTGAAAGTTGCATTCAGTCTGCCTACAGACACCGAGCAAGCCGTGAGGTCAAGTTGCTTCACACCACAGTCCTCTCTAAGCAGGCTGGGTGAGCGCGTTGCCGCTAACATGCTATCCGTTCGAAATCTCTCCTAGAACTGAGACAAACTTGCATGCCTAGATTCAAGCATTTGAGCTCTCTCCAACCTGCTTCCTAAGAGGCTACCCATTTAGCAGAGGAATTCAAATCAATCAGGAACCAAGGCACAGTTTGTTTTCACCACTTGAGTACTAAACACCTGTTTAAAACCTGACTCTATGCTGAAAATCCCTGGTTCTATGTTTGGGATGATAGATGAGGGTCAGGACTTACTGCTTCCCCTGCCTTCTCTTGCAATTCTCCTGAGAGAATGAGTTCTCATTTTCTTCGTCAGTATAAAAAGCCCAGTCCTCTATACATTTGTACCTCTGGGACTAGCTGCCACACAGGGATGCTTCCTACCAGGGCAGAGAAAGCCCTGGTGTCTTCTCCATC
The DNA here is from genome assembly GCA_004027735.1 of Carollia perspicillata. NCBI lineage: Eukaryota > Metazoa > Chordata > Mammalia > Chiroptera > Phyllostomidae > Carollia > Carollia perspicillata. Next base: position 23,534 of record PVKM010014126.1, read on the forward strand.
CCAGTAGCATGGGGAGGGGAGGGCACTGGAGGAGTGGGTTGGTCTCTTCACTGAGTGGCTGCATGTGGAAGCCAAGGAGAAGGCCTGTCCCCTCCTACCACATGTACTGCAAACACGCTGGGTAGACATTGGCCAAGACCCCGAGGAGCTGAGAATCCCTAAAGCTCCCAATCCTGTTATTGCTTCAGTAACATTTGGTGAAGACAATAAATTTAAAGAAAAGTGGTAAATACCATGAGGAAAACATTTCCTGTATTTGAAGTGTCATCAGCAACAAAGTCATCAGCAGACTTCACTAATGCCACTAAACAAGCAGTGCCACCTGTCACCTGGCCATGGCATTAATTCGTTCAACCCAAAACTGTCCCTTACCACCTACAGGTATGTGGGCACATCAGCAGTATGAAGTCTTGGTCCCTGTCCTCCAGGGGCTTCGAGTTGGCAAGGAGAGATACGAATGCATGCCATTAATCAATGGGAAATAAGGAAATCGGTGCTATTGGAGCAGTATAAATAGAATGAAGTTTTGTGGAGGGAGAGATTTCTTTTTTAAGAAAGGACTGTTTTTCTGGAGCCTTTGAATGAGATCTTGAGTGATGGAGAGAATTTGGATATGCCTGTAGAGAAAGATGTGTAATCCAGGTGGAGATGCACGACAATAAGAAGACTGGTGATACTTACAATGTCAAGGATGGTTAACACATAACACTTACTGAGCATTTACTAGACACTAGAAGCCATGCTAAACATTGTACTTTCAGGATTCCATATAACAATTGTGACACACCTAAGGGGTAATATAAATAATCCCACGGTGTCCTGCCTACCCCCAAACCACAGCTGGTGAGCAGCAGAGCAGGGATGTGAGCAAAGGCTTGTAGGGAGGATGGTGCAGGGAAATCAGAGGAATGCTGAGTAGTCTGGTCTTGCTGGTGCTTAGAATGTGGGAGACAGGATAGGCAGGGCTGGGGCCCAGGCATGGGGGGCCTTGACCCCAAGCCAGAGCTGGTCACAAGTAACAAAATTAACCAAATCCTTTAAAACCCGCAATGATGAAGCAAGCAGACACGGTGCAAGACAGCTCTAGAATGTCTATTCAGATCTTCAGATCTGCCCGAAGAAGCCAAAGCCCAATTATTTCACCTTCAAACGTAGAATTCTTTTTATGGCTCAGTGACACAGTTGCAGTGATGGTTGAAGAAACTATTATCAATTCAATAAAGACTTTATTTATTTCTGCAGAAACCTAACTGAAACTTTTAAATGCACGATTGGACTCTAAATCTTGAAATTAAAAAGAAAGGCATAAAGGCTTCATCTAACCCAGCATTTACCTAATCGGGCATTCACTTAGCCCATGAGTTAACAATGAGCTCCATGCATGAGAAAACCCATCTTACATATGAGCGCTCCTCTCCAGGGTCTCCATGCTCTACTTCAGTTGCCAGACAAACCCTGTGCATGGAGAACAGGTTGACACCTGGTAGAGGGACAACAGCATAAAGTCCTGATATCACACAGCAGAGCCTAGTAACTATGAGACCTTCAGCAACCACGTACCTCACCAAACTTCTGTTTCTTTATCTGTAGCATGGAGATGGTAATAACACTTACTTCACAACATTGTGAAAGAATTAAATGGAGTAAAGCATGTCAAGTGTTTAGCATTGTGTCTGTCACCCTACAGCTCCCAAATACAAGGCAGTTAATGAGAACATTCAGCTTGTTAGTGAGAGATATGTACTGTTTATTGTGTCCGTAAGAAACTCCAATTGGCTCTCTCTATACCTGTCATGATGCACACTTGGAGTTAATGTTGCCAGTGTAACCCTCAAAGGCAAGTTTATCAAATACAGCCAAAAAGAGCAGTAAACAGAAAAAAATGCACCCATGTCAATAAAAATATTCATGAATTTATAAAGTTCAGTGACTGTTAAGTTTTCACATGCAGCATTTAATGCACATGAAAATGCTGATTATATAGTAATGTTTGGATGCTGAAAGAAATGCTGAAATGCTTGAAGAAATAATCAGGCGCACAAACACATACAAGTCTAGCTGTAGGTCAGTTAACAAACCTGTGAAGTCCCCACATGGTACACATTCTAGTTCCAAGGGCTCCTTTTTCGACACAGGCAAGTTGCCACATTCTTTGTAATGGTCCACAGTCACCCATTGATGGGGTTGAACTACAACAGCAAGTTTAAACATCACTTCATTTACAGAACCATCCATCCTGTCAGGGCAGTGTTTGGCATGCTTCAAAGAATGAGAGCAGGATTTTAAAAGCCTAGATTCTAACTCATAAAATGTGAATGGAGAAAAACAAGTAGCATCTCTGCAACACGGTGCATGATTTTGTACAGAATACTGTTAAGGCTGAAGGTGTGTATACATTAAAGTGAGTATTCAGTCCCAGAACTTACTTGGAACACTGTCTGTATAAGTGCTGTTTGGCCAAAGAAACAAAATGGGCCACAGTGTGAGCGACACATAAGCAGTGCACCACCTATGGAGGTCAATGTGAATGACAGTTCACGGGCGAGCTGGTGTCACTGTGTCCCTTGCCTCACTTTTGATGCTTTATTTCTAGTTTTTGCAGAAAGTGTACATTTTAAATCATAACATTTTCGGTGGGCTTTGGTGAACATTTCTTTTTTTAGCTGAATACCAGGGGTCATTTCCATCTTCACCTTTCCTAATAGGACCCCAAATTTATTTAGTGTGCACCTGTCTCTTCCCCAGCTCAGGTGCTTGGGGGTCAGTCAACCCCGAGCTCCAAGGTGGGCCCTGGGTGGTTTAAGACAATGGGAATTTCTTGGTATCTGTGGGGAGGGCAGGAGGTAACACCAAACATAGTTAACGCCAGGCTTTTATTTGGAATGTTGGGGACAAACCCATCCCCCCCGCCTTTTTTTTTTTTTTGGTGGTGGTGGCGGTGGTTCTGAGTAGGTGTGAAGCCTGGAACTATTTGGTCATCTTCCTGCCCACAGATGAAGCCTTTGCATGAAGAAGGAGGGAGATGGAAACGGAGTTGCTGGGTGATGCCACCCCGCCCCCCGCCCCGTGCCCCACCTCCAGACTCCAGCTGTGGGAGCCACCAGGGGTCACCATTAAGCCAGTTTGTGTTGCATTTTCTGTTATTTGCAACCAGAGAAAACCATCCTAGTTTATTTACTGCATGATATGATAGGCCTTACAGGGTTTCTTTAGTATTTGTACTGCCAAAGCCAGCATAGACTTACAAGTTTTTACTTTTATTATCTTTTTACCGTGATTTTAGCAAGGTTTTAGCAGAGTTGAAGTAAACCTGAGTGTGTTCAATCCACTATATCTTGACTAAATGTATTTATGTTTTTCAAAGTTATTTATTGTGCAATTAGTCATCATAAGGATTCTAAACATACCTAGTTTAAAGTACTTTTTAGATTTGCTCCAGTATTTTTACTTTGTCTATATTGAATACATCTATTGAGTATTGGTTTTGTGTATTGTCTTTCTTAAAATTTTCTTTTTTGATGTGTTTTGGAATTTTGAATTCTTAGCTCATCGTAAGTGGAAGGTTTTCCTCTCTCTCGGGCATGGTTTATGTATATTTGTGTGTCTACTCAACCCTCCCGCTCTAGTAGCTTTTCAGTCGCCACCACCTCAGACCCAAGGGCCTCACATTAAAAAATGCAGAACCAGGTCAAATAATGGTAGAATGGGTGTGCTGCCTCATGAGTATTAGGAATGCTTCAGACCCTGTCCCCAGACTTGAAAGCAGCTTGGCTTAGCTCTGGTTGGGAGGCTGTGTCTGTGTGTTCTCCAACCTTCCTGAGTTTAAAGTGTCCTGTGAGCCACGGTGTTGAACAGGAGTAGACAGCATCTGTTCTAGCCTCATGCAAAGAGTGGCTGAAGGCCTGCCCTGGTCCTTGGTTTCAGTGAGTTAGCCCAGCCACATCCCCCAGCACCACAGCACCCTGACTTGAGAAGAGCATTTTATTCTGTTTTCCTTATTATTATTTTTTGAAAGGATGGGTTTGTTGGGTAATGCTGGTGAGTTCCCAGAGTCTGTAAGCCATAATTAATTATTTTTAATATATTTTACTGACTGTGCTATTACAGTTGTCCCATTTATTTCTTCCCTTTATTTCTCTCCTCCCTGTACCCCACTCCCATCAGCATTCCTCCACCTTAGTTCATGTCTTATGGGCCATACATGTAAGTTCTTTGGGTTCTCCATTTCCCCTACTATTCTTACCCATCCCCCCCATTTTGTACCTACCATTTATGCTTCTTATTCCCTGTACCTTTTCCCCCATTCTTCCCCCTCCCCCTCCCCACTGATAACTCTCCATGTTATCTCTATTTCTGTGAATCTGTTCCTGTTCTATTTGTTTGATTAGTTCATTTTTGTTTTTGTTTTTTTATGTTTGGTTGTTGATAGTTGTGTGAGTTTGTTGTCTCACAATTTTATTCTTTGTAATTTTGATCTTCTTGTTTTTCTTAGATAAGTCCCTTGAACATTTCATATAATAAGGGCTTGATGATGATGAACTCCTTTAACTTCACCTTATCTGGGAAGCACTTTTTTAAATTTTTAAAATATATTTTATTGATTATGCTATTACAGTTGTCCCATTCCCCCCCCTTTATTCCCCTCCACCCTGCACACCCTCCCCCACCCACATTCCCCTCCTTTAGTTCATGTCCATGTGTCTTAAGTTCTTTAGCTTCTACATTTCCCACACTACTCTTGCCCTCCCCCTGTCTATTTTCTACCTACCGTCTATGCTACTTATTCTCTGTACCTTTTCCCCCTCTCTCCTCCTCCAACTTCCCTGTTGCTATCCCTCCATGTGATCTCCATTTCTGTGGCTCTGTTTCTGTTCTAGTTGTTTGCTTAGTTTGCTTTTGTTTCATTTGTGGTTGTTAATAACCATGATTTTGCTGTCTTTTTACTGTTCGTATTTTTTATCTTCTTTTTCTTAGATAAGTCCCTTTAACATTTCATATAATAAGGGCTTGGTGATGATGAACTCCTTGAACTTGACCTTATCTGAGAAGCGCTTTATCTACCCTTGTATTCTAAATGAAAGCTTTGCTGGATAGAGCAATCTTGGATGTAAGTCCTTGTGTTTCATGACTTGGAATACTGCTTTCCAGCCCCTTCTTGCCTGTAAGGTCTCTTTGGAGAAATCAGCTGACAGTCTGATGGGAACTCCTTTGTAGGTAACTGTCCCCTTATCTCTTGCTGCTTCTAGAATTCTCTCCTTCATTTTAATCTTGGCTAATGTAACTATGATGTGCCTTGGTGTGTTCCTCCTTGGATTCAACTTCTTTGGGACTCTCTGAGCTTCCTGGATTTCCTGGAAGTCTATTTCCTTTGCCAGATTGGGGAAGTTCTCCTTTACTATTTGTTCAAATAAGTTTTCCACTTGTTGCTCTTCCTCTTCCCCTTCTCGTACTCCAATAATTCGGATGTTGGGATGTTTAAAGATGTCCTGGAGGTTCCTAAGCCTCTCCTCATTTTGTTGAATTCTTTTTTTTTTTAGCTATTTTCTAATTCTTTTCTTTTCTTTTTTTATTGATTATACCATTACAGTTCTCTCATTTCCCTCTTCATTCCCCTCCACCCTGCACACCCCCTCCCACCCACACTCCCCCTCTTTAGTTCATGTCCACGTATCATAAGTTCTTTAGCTTCTACATTTCCCACACTACTCTTGTCCTCTCCCTGTTTATTTTCTCCCCACCGTCTATGCTATTTATTCTCTGTACCTTCTCCCCACCCTCTCCTCCTACTCCCCTGTTGCTAACCTTCCATGTGACCTCCATTTCTGTGGCTCTGCTCCTGTTTTAGGTGACCGCTTAGTCTGCTTTTGTTTTAGGTGTGGATGTTAATAACTGTGAGTTTGCTGTCCTTTTACTGTTCATATTTTTATCTTTTTCTTAGGTAAGTCCCTTTAACATTTCATATAGTAAGGGCTTGGTGATGATGAACTCCT
>PVKM010014127.1:0-29419 GCA_004027735.1 Carollia perspicillata
CCCAATTATCACTATTATTAGCACTTAAGGTGGCATTCTGACCGTCATCTGTTCGATACTTGTTTCTACCTCTACGTTGGTTTTGAACTGAGGGAGAAAACAAGTGTTTTTATTGATCTTTTCAAATCTCAATTCCTACCCTCATGGACTTAAGAAAATAAAATGAAGTCATCCATTTTATTCCACAAAGCATAAAATCTGCCCATATTAAGCATTCAAATACAGTAAATGTTAACTGTTCTTGCTACTGTTGCTGTTATAGACTGCCTCCAGGAGCCTTAGAAAAGGAATGAGGCATTGAAAATTTCAATACCTTATGATTACTATAATATTTTATGTCAAGATAGTGCAGGAGAATAACAGTTACACCAAGTAGAACTTCATACACTGCAAAACAAGGTCTCCTACCATGTCCTCTCACACAGAGGCATTCACATGTGTTCTGAGCTGGGTGTGAACCATGATCTGAAAAAGCATTTCTCTGGGGAGGAGGTGGACAGAAGGCCCTTAGGCCATGATGCAGCTCTGAACCTTAACGTAACACAGCTCAGACAAAAACTGTTAAAAATAAAAAAGAAACCCACATTTCTCTGACAGGATATTCCTCTCTACAGAATTCTCAGGGTTGCCCACCACCCCTCAGTTACACCACTGCTCTTTAAGGTCTCTAAAACTGTGCTATGAACATGGATACTGTGTTACCTTTTTAAGCACATAGAACAGTGCCCTGGGCATGGGGTCAGACACATCTGGCTTTGAAATCCAGCTCAGACAATTAGGAGCTGTGTGACCTTGACCACGACTTAGTTGGCTGCATGCATCTTGGTCTCCTGCTATATACATTGGGGTTCATAGAGCTCCCGATACCTATTAAAATATTCATATGAACAGATATTAATTTCTTTCCTTTTAATATCAGAAGATACATTTTCATCTTCATTTGTTTGTTTCAATAATTTTCCAAATTAAAAAGTACAGCGACTACACACTTTGATAGCTATACACTGGGCACTCAAAAAATGCTTAACTAAGTTAAACTCACAATAGTTACTAGCTCAGGTCATTGAAATACTAGAAATTATTAGTAAATAAATATGTTCGTTATAGCTGAACATACCCATACTTATTTTTTCAGAGTATCAAAAGAGTGCAGGAGAGACCCCGCGACTTTGTCTATGTCAATTCCCCCTCATGATATAAAGACAACACAAAAGTGTTAGATCATAGGAAGAATGGCAGAGAGAAAATGACAGGAGAAACAATCCAAGAATGCCATGCTCCTTAAACATTTAAACTAACTTTTACTTCTTTGCAGTATTTAGCTGTTTCTTTCTTTTGAACTAGGCACTGAAATTCTCTACAGACAACTCTCCATATACCAAATATCTGTGTCCATGTTCTCTTCTCTCTTCAATGATTTTTCCTAAATTGTCCACAGATGGCATGTTCACTCTGTGGGTTATTACAAAGCCTTTACAAACGAAGGTATGAAAACCGTAGCAGCACTGAAAATGCCTAACTCATTAGGTTAACTCACAATCAGAACACCAAATGTGTGCTCTCTGAGTACAACTACAGCACACACATAACGGTCCCAGGGCACAGCCTTTATGTCAGAATCCTGGGGCAGGAGAAGTTCTATTTCTGTTGGGGTCCTGAAGGCACCAGCCTGTGGCTGTTGGTGGCCATCTTGCTTTCACAAAGAGAAAGCCCAGCTGAGACCACCACCAGCACAGAGCGAGGTGAGCAAAGCCAAGAGCCGGGGAGAGATGATTCCTGCTGGCTTCATCGAGCACCAGGAAGGAAACTCTCACACAGTTCCGCCTGACTCCTGATGGATCCTGGCGCTTCCCTGTGTGGCCCAGCATGGTATGGCGTGCCCCTCCCTCTGGGAACTTCACAGCTCACAGCCTCTTCCCCTGGGAACTACATTCATTGCTGTCAGGAGTTCCTGTGAAAGTTCTCTTGACATTTCTCCATTAGCTGTTCTGATTAAATCCAAGTACTACATCACTACGTGCTTCTCAGACTGGAGGACACACAGCCCCAATTCTGCGCAGGGAGGATGCAAAACAAGAGTATCGGACATACCTTTCTGGAGGATCCAGTTTATTCCAAGATTCAGAAGAACCCAGTACTTGAATAACTGTCCCTCTACCCCACAAATATGGAAGAAAAGAAAGGCAGGGGCAGGCAGTAGGGCCTCAGGGAAAAAGTCTCTCAAGTTTCACCCACGTGAGAACTGAGGGGGTGGACTGGTGGCAAGGGTGGCCTCTCCTCTTGTCCCCTAGGGTGCTCCGGGCCATACTCCAAGATGCCGGGTAGACTCCCGATTTGAATTCTGTGCAGAGAATGCTGGGGCCGTTTTCACACCTCCATCACCCGTTGAACCGGGTCCTCTCTCCCACACGCAATATGTACTGTGCTGCTCCCACCCATAGCTGTTTGTGTCTAGCCCCTGGCCAGTCGCCTGCATCATGTTGCCAACCTCCTGGAGCTCAGCACCTTCGAATTCAGCATTTGAAATACAGGAAGTATGTGGATTGACCTTCCCAGAGTCTTTGTGACCCTGCCTTAGCCATCTACAATTGAAAACATTGCACTGGCTTTACTTGGGTCCAATTGCCGTGCTGCTTCTTGACGGAGAGGCTACAGCATATGAATCTGAAGAGAATCTAAGACCCTCCTAGCCACCCCTGCCAGACCTGACTGTGGCCAGAGGAAGAGGCTGGGGTCCCACCGGTAGGCTGCCTAGTGTGGAGGAAGTTTTCCTTGTTGGTTCACTCTGGGACTTCACCACTGCGGCTGCTGCTGGTGCCGTGTGTGGAGGGGGAGCCCCCAGAGCCACACTGGGAGGTGGTGCTGGGAGTGGTGGTCCTCGACTCCAGGATGACTGGGGGACTGGCTGGCTCTCTGGCCTGATGGGTATACTCTCTGGGTTAGGGAAGGACTGTGGCTGTTGAAGTCTGGGGAAGAGAAGGGAAGGATCTTACTGTGATTGTGTGACCCTCCACCTTGCAGGTTTTCAGTCTCAGAATCGAGTACGTGGACATCACTCTGTCATATCTCCTGTTTATCACTGAGCCCTGGATCTGGTCCTGCTCAAACCCCAGGTTCATCATTACCTCAGTCACCCAGGGGTCCATGTTGTCACAGGGTGACTCCTGAGACCTGAGTTCCTCCTCCTGGCCCCTGTTTAGCCATGGGTCCCTCATTAATTCTTCTAGAGTTCCTCTGTCACTGAGGTCAAGGGTCATTAATGTCTTTAAGAGTTCTTCACCCTCAAAAGACTTGAAACAGGGGACATGGTAGTGACCACTCAGTATATGCTGGTGTAGTCCCCAAAGTTCTCCCCCACGAATAGCAGGGATGCCGGGGACCCTCGTATACAGAACCACTCCCAGGCTCCACGTGTCTACTACCGGGCTGTCCTAGGGCCCCAGAAAGAGCTCTGGGGAGGCATAAGGGAGGCATGCTCAGCTTGTGGCTGATAAACTTGGTGCCAAGGCCAACATCTGCAAATTTGACATTATTCTCACTGTCAAAAAGTGTGTTCTCTGGCTTCAGGTCCCTATGGACGATGCCCCCCTGGTGGCAGTACCACACAGCCGATACCAGCTGCCAGAAAATGCCTAGGGCCTCATTCTTGGTAATGCTACCATGGTTCTGCAGATAATCAAACACGTCCCCTTTGCTCACATGCTCCAAAGCAAGGAATACTGTTTCCTCAGCATCAATCACTTCATACAATTTGGTGATGTTTGGATGATTCAATGTCTGTGCAGTGGACTTCCTGAAATTGTCTGGGAGAGCCCTGCTGATACATGCCTTTGACAGCCACTACTGTCCTGGTCAGAATGTGCCAGGCCCACCTCACCCTGGCAAAGGGTCCCTGGCCAATGGTGTCCAGTAGCTCCCAGTGGCCAATATGATCTTCCCTTGAAGTTATTCTTTATCTTACATGGCCTGAGATAGGGCAGTTTAGGACAGGAAAAGAGAAAGGTGACAATTATCTCTTGGTTTTGTTTTCTGTCCAGCATCCGTGGCCTTTCCTTTAGGCAGCAACATCTCTGTTTTCCTGTGGGCATCTTACCCAGTCTCACTTTACATGCCTTGGAAACCTGCATGCTCCTGGAGAGGCCAGACCAATAAGAGCCACAATTACTCATTTAGAGACTTATGAACGAAGCTAGACAAAAAATAGTTAGCCCTGGGACATTTGCTGGACCAATTGGGAAGAAGTTCCCAAGTCATAGAAAGGCGGCACAGAGCTGCAGGTGGCCATTTGTACCTCCACTTGCAGAGATGCAACCTAAAAGGCCATCAACTCAGGAAAGAAAAGAAGTGAGAGGTAGAGAAATATGTATTTCTGAAATTCTGTAAGCGTCTAAATTCAACTATATCTAAATTCTACCCCTGGGGTTCTCTGTTAAGTAAATAAATGAACTCGTTTTTTTTTTGCTTTTAGTCATATGGAGTTTGATTTCTGTCCCTTGCACCTAAAAATCCTGACTAATGTTTTTTTAAAGCACCATTATTCTCATCAACATGGCTCAGAGCCTGTATGAGTTTCTAAGATCATGCAGCAATAAGTGGCTGACCCAGCATGCAAACGCCAAGCCATCAAACTTTCCATCAGTGGCTTTCCTCCATCCCATGTCCATATGCTATTGGTGTTTTACAGGCCTAAATAAGTGCATTTTTATCTTTTTACACAAACTCAAATAATCAGATGGGCCAGCAGCCATGTCAGAAACAAGAGTCAGGACGATGTGTTGGTAACATAAAGCAGACAAATGAGAGGGTTCTCTCCCTTACATTAGTGTGATCTCTAATGTAAGAACTTTAGTTAATCATAATAATAATGTACCAATAGTGGTCCAACAGTTGTGACAAAGGTACCATACCAAAGCAAGATGTTAATACTAGAAGGACTACGGGGGCTGGAGAGACTCTGTACTTTCTACTCAAGTTTTTGTAAACCTAAAACTGCTCTAAGAAGTAAAGACTAAAACACACACAAGCATACACACAATGAGAAAACACTATACACACACCAGATGGATACACAATTTTATAAGATTAGCTCTACCAAGTGTCAGCAAGGATGCAGAGCAATGAGAACTGTCATACACTGTTGGTGGAAGTGTGCCATAGATTTGTTTGATAACATTATTTTGGAAAACCACTTGACATTTGTTATATAGTAAAGTTAAAGATAGGAATTCCACATGACCTCTCCTAAGTTACATACCAACAGAAATGCATCCACAAATGCAGCAAAGTGCATGTATGAGAGTGTTTATGCAGGCATCCTTTGAAAAACCCTAAGTAGGAATATTAATATTATCCTCCATCCAAGATCGCTCTATCCAGCAAAGCTTTCATTTAGAATGAAAGGGCAGATAAAGTGCTTCTCAGATAAGGTCAAGTTCAAGGAGTTCATCATCACCAAGCCCTTATTATATGAAATGTTAAAAGGACTTACCTAAGAAAAAGAAGATAAAAAATATGTACACTAAAATGACAACAAACTCACAACTATCAACAACTGAACCTAAAAAATACAAAAACAAAAACAAACTAAGCAAACAACTAGAACAGGATCAGAATCACAGAAAAGGAGATCACATGGCCCTGGCTGGTGTAGCTCAGTGGATTGAGTGCCAGCCTGTGAACCAAAGGATTGCTAGTTTGATTCCAAGTCAGGCACATGCCTGGGTTGTGAGCCAGGTCCCCAGTAGGGGACATGTAAGAGGCAACCACACACTGATGTTTCTCTCCCTCTCTTTTTCCTTCCCTTCCCCTCTCTCTAAAAATAAATAAATGAATAAATGAATAAATAAATCTTAAACTGAAAAAGAAATAGAGATCACATGCAGGGTTATTGGTGGGGAGTGGGAGGACGGGAGAATGGGGGAAAAGGTACAGGGAATAAGAAGCATAAATGGTAGGTACAAAATAGACAGGGGGAGGGCAAGAATAGTATAGGAAATGGAGAAGCCAAAGAACTTATATGTATGACCCATGGACATGAACTAAGAGGGAAGGGAATGTGGGTGGGAGTGGGTGTGCAAGGCAGAGGGGAATAAAGGGGGGACATGAGACAACTGTAATAGCATAATCAATAAAATATATTTAAAATTAAAAATAAAATAAAAATCTGGAGATTCTGACGATCCTGCCTGGCAACAATAGTTGGCCCCCACACATTACCTGACTGGCCCCCAATATAGGTCAAGACCCTCAGCGAAGTGACTCTAGAGGTGACACAGTCAGTTGAACCAGCAGTGAGATGAGAACAGAGACCAGTGGGCCCTTTGCTACACAGCCCTGAAGAGACAAAGTCTGGCCCTTCTCCAGAAATTGTCCAACTTGGGGACAACACTTTCGTCCCCAATGCTCAGAGCAGTCTAGTCATACAAGCCACAGAGCAATGCTGACATGGAGCGCGGCCCACCTGCATGGAGCCCAGGCATTCAGAGCTGTCTGGGGTGGTGGGGGACGCACAGCTCCAAGGGTCCCTCACAGTTCTAAGCTCACAACCCCCTTCTACTCGCTGGATAGGAAGAAGCTCCTTCCGCAGCTGCAGCTGGAGGTCAGGGAGCTCTAGCACTGAATCCCCAGGAGGTCCGGAGTCTCTGTGAGCTGGGAAGGGACCACATTACTCTTAACTTAAGAAGGCCCTTTCTAAAAAAATATAAACTGACATCTTCCCATTGAGGTCAGAACTATATTTTATGTATGTATGTTAATGGAGTATTTATTTCCCCAAAATTGTATGAAGGCACATAGACTACAAAAGATAAAGTTAGAAGTAGGTACAATTTTTATGTTCTCTATTTTGGTATTATTTGAAAATTTAATGAGAAATAAGTATTAGCATTGTAACCAGTAAAAAAAACAACAACAGGAACATTTCTAGTTCAATTGATTACATTAGCTGTGGTCTCTCATTTATATATACAATTGGCTGAAGTATAATTACAGGCAAGGGAAGTTGTCCCAGATATATAGTTATATGAACAAATTAAGTTGCAAAATTATACATGATCTACCTGATTTTTAGCAAATGTTTGTAATATGTGAAGTATCTTCAAAACATCTGGAACATTTTTTTAAGGTTAGAATTTAAAAAGGAAAGACTGAGGCAATGTGTAAAATGGAATTACAAAGGATGTTAACAGACAAAATCGATCCACTTCCTGGGGGGAGGGTGGGGCACAAAACTTGGCCCTAATTTTTCCAGAACATGGACTATAAAGGGAAATCCAGCTGATTACATAATTTGTAATGTCTAAGGTAAAGACAAACCAATTGGCCTAAAGCCAGTTTTTTCTAGCAATAATAATAGTAAACACAGCCTAACATCCTCAATAACATTCTTCCAGCAGGCACCATGACACATTGTGCGGGGCTTTTAAAATTGGGCTATAAATGTAAAGTCAGGTGGATAGTTGCACTATTGGCCGGACCACATCACACTGCTGCTTAAAACTCTCGAATGGTTTCCTCATTGCCCTGAGACTACCACCTAACCTCTTTGAATGAGCTGGCCCCCTTCAAACATCAACCTCTTACCACTCTTCCCGCCACCACGGTCGCAGCTTCCCAAGCCTTCTTTCTGTTCTCTAAACATGCCAAACTCATTTCTGCCTCAGGGCCTTTGCACCTGTCCTTAGAAATGACCCCCAATGCCATTTTCACATAGGTAGCTCCTTCTTGTCTTTCAGACCTCAGGTCAAATGACTCTTTCCAAGAGATCCCTTCCCCATCATAATAATTTATGATGTCTCCTGTCTTCCCAACCTGTAGTGGCTCTCTATTAAACTACGCTGTTTCATTTACCTCATAGCACACTAATCACCATTTGAAGTTGTCTCATTTATTATTTGTTTACTGTTTGTCTTCACTACAAAACTGTCAGCTCCATGGGAGGGAGAATCTAGCCTCTCTTCTTTACTGTTGATTTCCCAGCACTTCGAACATGCCTAACATACAGGAGGTCCCCAATAAGTATTCACTGAAATTGAAAAATTAATTGCTTTATAAATTGAAGACAATTTGATCCTCACCATGTTGCTTTTAATTTGAGTTATGGAGGTTAGCTACTCACACAACCCAGCCTCACAACTGCTTGAAAGCCCCGCCTCAGCCCAGGCAGCCTAGGGAGCAGACAGCCTGCTCAGCGCCCCTAGATGCTGGAATTCAGCCAACAGGGATGCCCACAGAAACAGCCCTTCTACCACGGAGGACTGGATCCTGTGTGCACTCTCCAGCTGACGGGCACTCCTCCTGTGCAGAATTCAGCCACTTGCCCAGGAGTTTGTAGCATTTCAGAGCCGTGCACTGGAAGGCCATCAAAAATGTGTCAAGTGTCTCAAGCCCTTGGGATTATGGAAGCAAATAAACATCAGTCATCTTGGCTGAACACTTGCCAGGCATCAATCAGGTCAATACCCCTTCCACCAGGAGCATGCACTTACATTTCTAGCTGCCAAAGTACGTTGGTTGCCACAGACTGAGACCAGCCCAATGCATATAAATATTAATTTGGCAGAGGATCAAGAATTTTCTGACTTCCAATCAACGAAGCCTCCATTTATCCAAAGAAGCCAGTAGACAGCTTTCTCTGTCTCTTCATCAAAGATTGATAGGAAATGTGTGTTCTAACCACGATCAAAACTATAATCTGATGTCAAAGGCAGGGGTTCCTAGTTGGTAATAAGCACCTCATGAAACAGATAATCACTTGGTTCATTTCTCTCTAGTGTATGTTCCCAAAAGCCGGCCTGTGTCATTCAAAACATCAGGCATCAAAGAGAATAAGGCACCATGCTCTTAGTATACCAACAAATCTAATTAAATTATAAATATATCAAATGACCTATTTTTGACATAACTGGCTTTTCCTTTTGCCTACATTACTTTTCGTCGACATAAACATGCCATACAAGAGTGGTAGGTCCTTGATTCATCTCATTATGTATACACGGACTTGTTTGATTTGAAAAAGATTTCAAAAATAAGGTGGTGACTTGCTCGGGCCAAAACCCACAACAACTCACAACAAATGTATCGCTATCTAATCTATAGTTGCTATCCCAACCCCACTTAGAATTCTGTAAGGTCTCCATGAAATCCCCTTAACCCATGAAGGACGTCTCTCAATGGCTTACTGTCTGTGCCTGGATACAGAGTGATGACGTGGGTGAAACATGAAGTGAGCTCGCACCGGGGGAACAGAGAGATGGTCCAGTAAGTGCCTGCAGCATGTGGGTTTGGAGATGTGCCTAAAGAAAGAAAAGATACAACCAGGTGCATCATAGGCAGTGACCTGAAAATGACCACAGCACCAGATGGGTCGGGAGGGGTGGCGTATACGGAGAGACTGGAGAAGCCAAGCCCACGATCATACTGAACAGAGACTGGAAGGAAAGGTGTTTGCAGTGGTGTCTGCAATTGTCTCAATTTAGGCGACTAAAAGCCATCCCGACTGGGATGACAGTGATGGAAATGACGGCAGACCTCTGAGGAGGGCGTGGAGAATGACAAGATGACATGCCGCAAGATGGGAGCAAGGGAGGAAGGTGACAAAGCCAAAACCCTGAGTTATCTACTGCTCTTGCAAGAAGTCCGGTATGAGAAAATTGAGCACAAGGAAGAAATGTTGAGATGAAATGAATGGCGATGTCTCATCCAGATGTGCTATGATTAAGAAATGGAATTATTCTTGCACCTCCCCGATAACAATTTGTCCTTGCTTCAACTCTTTCTATCTCTTGGAGGCCCCAGATATAGTCATCAGATCTTACTGGCCTTCCTCATATCTGCATAAAATCAGCACAAGTCCTAACAGCTCAAGCTCAGACTGTTCCAACCGTCTCTTTGACTTTGCTTCAAATTCTTGGCCTTCAATGGAGGCAGCCAGAGTCATCATGCCCAAACAAAGCACACCAAGGAAAGGGCTCCCACAAAAGGCCACTCACTGATCTGCGATTAAAAGAGGCAATCATGTGTAAAGAGGCCGGTAACTAATGCCTTTCCTTGTCACCTGTCCCCTGGGCTATCACTCTCTGCATTCTTAAAAACCAAACGTGTTATGTAACCCACCCTTTCAGCCACATATGATCAAATATAATAACTAAAAAAAAACCCAAAACAAGGATAAGTTAGATTATTGTAAACCACACAACCCTTTTTTCCTTCTGAACTGGTACGTATGCAACCTTGACTGCTTTGTAGCTGACATAGGCACTTGTTATGATCCTTAAAACTCTATGAAAGATTACAGAATACATAACTTCACAGAAATGGAAGAAAGTACCCTTCCCCTTCATTTGCAATCAACTAAGATGACCAGCTGTAACCTTATTGAGAAAACAGACCCAAAAAGGAGATCCCATTGTGCTAAAAATCGAAATAGAGGAGGAAGGTGGACGAAGGCACCGAAGAGCCACATGCTGGTTATAGTAGTACCTGCAGTCTCGCCCACTGCCGAGGAGCTCTGGTTCTGCCACTGGACAGAGGAGCAGGAGGCAGCTGGGCCTCAAACACGGAACACCTGTGGACGGCCTCAGCATGGAGGGCGGCAACACGACAGGGGCAGCATCGAGTCCAAAATGAACAAGCATGGACCCCCCACCCCCGCTCCTGCCCAGGGAAGGCTGCTGCTGGGGCCAACGGGAGGTACCCTCACCTCTGACCTGATAGAGCTTGATTTTGAATCTCAAACCTTTTTAATTACCTATATCACTCCTGCTTCATGCAGAGAAAAAAGAGAATAGGGCAAAAAACGATAAGAAAAATCATCTACATCCTGCCACCCAATAAGCACTGTTTTATTTGGAGTAAAGCTTTTGGACAATTATTTTTGTATTATATGGGTATGGAAATGCATCTTTTTCAAAATAAAACTGAGGCTTCATACCCATTACAATGGCTATTTAAAAAAAATGGAAAATAACAAGTGTTAACAAGGACGGGAAGAAACTGGATCACTTGTACATTGCTGGAGGAATGTAAAATGGTGCGGCCACTATGGAAAACAGCACGGCAGCTCCCCCACAATTAGAACTACTCTATGATCCAGCAATTCCACTACTGGGCCTATACCCAAAAGCAGAGAAAACCGGAACTTGAATGGACATTTGCACAGAGCAGCATTATTCAGGAGGGCCAAAAGACAGAAGCCATTCAAGTGCCTGGGTGAATGAACAAGCAAACTGTGGTATATGGGTAATGGAACACTATTCAGCCTTTAAAACGTAAGGACATTCTGACATGTTACATCATGGATGAACGCTGAAGACATTATGCTGAGTGAAATAATCCAGGCACAAGGGGACAAATACTGTACGATGCCACACATACGAAGTAACTGGAGTAGTCAAATTCATAGAGACTGAGAGTAGAATCGTGGTTGCCAAGGGCTGGGGGAGGGAGAATGGGGACTCACAGTTTAATGGGCGTGGAATTTCAGTGCAAGAAGAATAAAAAAGTTTGGAATACAGATGGTGGTGATGATTATACAACAATGTGAATACACTTAATGTCACAGAGCTGTGCTCTTAAAAATGGTTAGGATGGTAAATTTTGCATTATCTATATTTTGCCACAATTTAAAAAATAAAACTCTAATCATGCTATCTGGAATTTACTCTTTTCACTTAATTTGATACCCTGAATGCTAATAAATATACTTTGATCATTCTAATGGCTGTAAAGTATTTGCTTGTATGAAATACTATAATTGATTTTACAAATCCTTTATTGTTGGACAGTGAGGTTGCCTCTGATTCCTGCCCCCTGCCCGCCAACACTGCATGGTTCAACCACGTGACCTGCCGGGTCAGACCTCATTCCTGATATCCCTCTTCTGGACTCACTATGGACATTCACAGATATTCTGAAAATCTTGCACATCAGTCAGAGAACTTCTATTTCCCCACCATGGAAATTATTGATTAACTACTTAACCTTTAATATATTAATAATTAATAATAAACATAATGATTACTATTTTAAATCAAGTATGTATTAAGTACTTCACTGGTAAACCTACTTTGGAAGAAAGAAATTTAGAAATGTTGCTCATTGAACATGACACCATGGGCAATATTCAAAATACTGAACAAGCCTCTAAGAGAGACACCCCTCAGAGGAGAGGCCGGCTGAACACAGACTCATTATGACAACTCAGAGACCCTTCTTTGATACCTATGGCCCGGGAGGACTTCCGGCCCTTCCAGGAGAACGCCCCTCAGGTGAAGAGTGCTGAGCCCCTGGCTTGGCGCTCGGCCTCCTGGCTCAGCGCGGCACCTCACACGCAGGAGAAGGCCGGAGCTCCTGGCACATGCAAGGAGGCTCCAGGAGTCTGAGCCACAAACATTCGCCGCCTTAATACCCACTAATTTACTAAAAACACTCACCAGGGCACTGAAGGTTGAACAGAACAGTGAGAATCGGAAGGCTCTATTCCCTGCCAGAGGCGTACATTTTCTCTCTCCGAAATTATCAGTTTTGCCTCACTTTGCAGGCCCAGCGAAGCTCCAGTTGTCGAAATCAGAAATAAGGGCAGCCACAAATGCTTCTTGTCCCCATTGTCCCACATGGTCTCCCAGGTCCCAGCTCCCAGCTGGTTATTCTAGTGACCTCACCAGAGTCACACAGCAGAAAGCCAGGCCTGCGAGAGTACCGCTCCCTGCAGACTCTGCGGCCCGCCATGGACTCCCTGACCCCACCGAGGTACACAGCACTGAGTCATCATTGATTAACTGTAGAAAGTCCTCACAATCAGTACAAGGGCAGATAAGATTTTCTACAATGCTGTGTTTTCCGTTAAACACCAAACTGGAGTGAAATAAACCAAATGTTGCCTTGTAGAGCTAATTGTAGTTTATAATTTGTGGTGACTTGGCAAATTAAGGCAACAGACCAAACAGAGTGCCAAAAATAAGCCCCCTCTCCTTAAAATACAGTAATCTCGCTTACCCAGAAATATTAGCTAACAATATTGAAATTTGTGCAATTGATTCACAGGAACAGACCAGCATGTCTGACTTGCTTACTTTTACTCTAGTGGTCTTTCCAATTGGCTTAGTTATTTGTTTTCAACAAATGTGAACTCCGGGAGGGCAGGGACAGCACTGATGCCCCCGCAAAAGGAACGGATCTTAGGTATCTGTCGAAGGGTGAGAGCATGAACCTTTCCACGGCCTCTAGACCTGGCCGTGGCCCTGTACCCCCTCTTATGTCACAACTCAGCTACTCCACACTTGAGCTGCCAAGACATTTGATTTTGCAACCCCCAGTTTAAATGCTGTGAGACCATTTTCTTGTAAAAATAACTAGTAAGATTTCTTGTAGGAATATCAGTATTCTCTCTGTGCTCTTGTGTCCGCTGGGTATCTGCTTAGTGAGCACCCCGGACTTTCCTGCCAAAATAAACGTTTTGTTTTTTACTACATTGCAAACTCCTTCAGACCTGTTATTAGGGCAAATTGGTTGAATTGAGCCGAAAGGGAAATTTTAGCTCATTGCCCAGCCTTCGCTATTTGCAGGCTCTCCAAATTAATTCTACCTGGACAGGCATAGAGTCTAAGTAATTGCTTTAATCCCTTCATATTACCAGGCATGTCACAGCAACTAAGTGGCATTGTCCGTTTTTACTGGAACTACGGCACTTCTTTTGGATTAACATTCTGTTCACGTTACAACAGCTTTGTGGTCAATCTGATATTTCCAGTAAGAGCCAGGAAGCCACTAAATCGATGATAGGCAAACCATTCTTGCCAAGGCCTAATTCAAAAAATAAAACAAAATTCAAATGTTTAAGAGGTATGTTATATTCTTTTAATTAAAAAATGAAAATAGCTTATTTAGTCTTATTGGGGAAAGGAGAGATCAGAAATGTGCATTCTTATAATGCAGAACACCAGCTTAATTGATCAAAAGACTGTCACTACTTTTTTAGTCAGGAAGTTTCTGTCCAGCCTTCTCTGGGAAATAACCACTCAGTGGCAGCTGGGCAGTTTTCCAACCTTTTATATTTATATAGCACTTTACCATCCACAAAGTACATTATCAGGCATTCTCTATTCTCCAAACAACTCCCCAAAAGACTGCTTACCACATGCCCACAATCCCAAAATAACATAAATTGTGGGTTACCCCACTGACTTACTAACTTTCCAAGAAAAAGAAAAAGTTAAGAAACAACATACATCTAATGCCATTCACATCTAATTTCAGAAACATTAAAACGAGAAGGAAAATAGTGCACTTTCAATTTGTAGAAACTGAGATTGGACTCTTCTAATTTCGAAGCAACTTACCCAAAGCCAGTCCATGGCTGGACCTGCAGAGGTGGGGCCCAGGCATCTTTCATGCACCAGTAGCAGGGCCCCACAAGGGCAGGTGCTAAAGAAACAGAGATGAGTGAGGGGCCGCGCCTAGCCCTCCTCCCGACCTCTGCATGGTAAGGGGCTCTGCGCTGTGCTTTCCCAGGCAGGTCAGCGTCCGGTGGAGACAGCCAGAGCAGCACAAACAGTTCTCCCTTCCCCCAGAGGGCTGGCTGCCGGAACACCTGTTGCTGCTAAACCTGGGAGTGTCCTGGTTCCCAGGGCCCAGCATGCCATGAACTTCACCCAGGTAGGTCCTGGAGAGAGGAGGACAGCTCACTCCTGAGCCCAATGTCTGCTCTCACAGCTGTTCCATCTGGGTGGAGAAGGTCATACCTGAGGTTTCCTAAGGTGCTCCGAACACATGCAGAAGGCAGCCTGGGAGCACACCCACCAAACTTTGAGCCGTGTAAGTCTGAGTTATGGGAGAAGGTGGGGGAAGCAGAATGCCTTTTACTCCCTCCTGTAAAGTCTGAATTATTTTAGAGATAAGTTTGAAAATTGAAATCTGGAAAAAAGAAACTAAATGAAGAACACATCATCTGAATGCAGAAAGATTTGGGCTGAAATCCAGGCTTTCCCCTTGACTGACTGTGTACCCAGGCGGGACTAGAACCTCCTCGGCCTCCATTTTCCACGTACTTCATAGGCTTGTGCTGGGGTCCTCCCCAAATGACCTAGTTGCTGGCACGGCACTCCCCCCGCCTTCCTCACAGCCCTGGCCACACTGTGCGGTCAGTGTGTCCATGGGCCCCTCCACGGCAGGGATGGTCCATGTCCCTTTCTTTTGCTTATTACTATACCTGACATGTTAGTGTTTAAAATGACCTGGGGAAATGTACAGGCAGAGAACAAAACAGAAATATGTCATATACACTATGGTCACAACTATGATTTCTTTTAAAATCTATTTAAGAAAGTGGCAGTTCCTTCCTCTGAGTTTCCACTGCCACATGCCTGCACTCACCCATATATCATGTGGCAGATAGAAGGAGATGGGGAGAAGTATTTTAGGGGTTGTTGAAAACAGTACATGGGAAGCGGAGTCCCACAAATGAAAGTCTTCCTACCTCCACCACACTGCCAAAAGAAATACTCCAGACTTATCCTTCGTCAGCAGGAAAAGTGTCTCTCCCACTTTATTTTTCCCATCAATTCACATGAAGATTGTCTTAAGACTATAGCAGAGGCCCCAGCATGAGGAACAGAACTGTGAATGAAAAGCAGATGTGTCTGAGAGATAGGTCGTCGGGGAGTCTATCTGCCTGCAGATCAGGACGCCTCAGGAGGAGTCCCTCACCGTCAGAGAACGATGAATAAAAACGCACAAGTTGCGTGTCTGCCCAGGGCGTTGGGAACTAATGGGGAATAATTGATGTGGGCTGGATCTCCTCAAACTCCAGTACAGGCTGAGCCACAGAAACACTGTTTTTATTATAGTTGTGGGGGGAGGAGCCTGGGAAATGTAAGTTACATGGTATCAGAACAGTTCAGCTCTTCTGGAAATATTTTATGACCCCAGGCATATGAAACACCATAGAATGTGAAAACACGGACAGCATGGATGGACCTGGAGATTATTGCTAAGTAAAATAAGCCAGCCAGAGAAAGACAAATGCCATACGCTCTCACTTATATGTGGAATCCAATGAACAAAATACATTGACAAACAAAATAGAAACAGAGGCACGGACACATGGAACAGACTGACAGCTGTCAAGGGTGGAGGTTGGGGGCAACTGGATGAAAAGAACGGGAAGGGATTAGCCAGAGAACATATATGCATAACACACAGTCTCGGACAACAGTGTGGTGATAGCCAGAGGGAAGGGGCGTGGGGCCTGGGTGCAGGCAGGCAGAGGGGGGAAAATGGGGACACCTGTAATAGTATTAATGATAAAAGTAAAGAAAAAATATATAAAGCAACAGTCTAGAGAACTGAAATAAAGAAAGAAAGAGAGAAGAAAGAAAGAAAATGCATAATCTCTAAGTAACAGTACAAATGTAACTGAACGCAGGTCCAGCTGCCCACTGCTACAAAAGCCAGTGCCCAAGAGGCAGGTGCTGATGTAAAGGAAAGTGGTTTATTTTCAGGTGCAGATCACCTGGAAGATAGGGTACTCCTGTCACAATGCCCACCCATCTCCTGGAAGGTGGGGGTCTCACACCTCAAAGCCCATCTCCACGTCGCAGTGGAAGCAGAGGTTTTTATGAGGAGCAGAAGGGAACAGAATGAAGAGATCAAGGAAGGGGTTGAGAAGTTCTCTATGTGCAGACGAGCACGGTTCATTCTGATAAGGACAGTGATGGTCCCGTATACATCATCCTGGGTTAGTCATCCCGGCTCCACTGTTGAAGGTCAGCAAATCTTCTGGAACTGGGATGCCCGAGGGTCAGGGTCTGTATCTTTTGAAGTTAGTTCCTAGGATTCTTATACAAACATGCTGTTCAGCTACAGGCTACATATTAGTCAGAGTCCCCACTTACAGAAACGTTGTCAGAAGAATGGTGGGTAGGTTATAATTCCCTGTTACAGTTACACAAGTGTGTCATTTTCACCACTCAAAAACCTTCCACGAACCAACCAGCCAGTAAGTATAAAAAGTTCAAACCCTTTGATCTAGCCATTCTCCTTCAGGGAAACTATCATAAAGATATAAAGCAAAATAGGGAAGAAGTTCACTTCACAATGACATTCAAAGCAGGGCAATTTATAACACTAAAAAAAAATCCCCATTACTTACTGACTTCATTGTCTGACAGGACTCTTGACCATTAAACCTCAATGCAATAAAAATCCAGGGCTATAGCCCTGGCTGGTGTAGCTCAGTGGATTGAGCGTGGGCCTGCGAATCAGAGGATCGAGGTTCGACTCCCAGTTAGGGCACATGCCTGGGTTGCAGGCCAGTTCCCAGCAGGGGACCCACGAGAGGCAACCATACATTGATATTTCTCTCTCTCTCTCCTTCCTTTCCCCTCTAAAGATAAATAAATAAAATCTTTTAAAAATAAAATAAAAATCCAGACCTGTACCTGTAATATATTAATAATTAATAACAAACATGATGATGAATACTTCATTTTTAAAATATATATTATGTACTTCCACACTGTTTAACCTACTTTGGAGGAAAGAAAGTTTGAAATGTTACTAATTCATGAAGCACAGACAAAACAATATATACAAGAGCCTAGTCAATATCTGTGAATCCATCTATGATTTCAAAAGCATAAATACAAAAAAAAAACCAGCCCAAACCCTTGTATTTCAGGAAATAAAGGAAGAGTAGAAAGAAAAGCATCAGGGGTTCCGAAAGTACACATAAACTTCTGTTTTGCAAACCCCTGGTGCACTGAGCCCTGAACTTGCTGGCTAAAGACAATCTGTGGCAAATAACAAGGTAATTGTCACAGGCCCACTACTTGGTCACTCAGACCAAACAAAATATGGAACCTCTGGGTAAAACTGTGGTAGGCAGTTAGATGGACATGAGCAGAGCAAGGACATAGGCCAGGTACAGAAGGTCACCAGGGAGGAAAGTCTCGGGCGCCTAGCAATGACAAAACTGGGAAAACAAGGACCTCAACCCAAGGATAGACTTTCTCCCCCTAGCTTATCTCTGGTCATGGGGTTTAGACCCCTTGACCTTTCATACTGCTGGTCATGAAATTCAGACCCTCCCCTGACCTTTCCTCCCCTGGCATATTGCTAGTCATGTGGGTTAAATCCCCTTAGAGGGGGCAGTAAGCCCCCAGGACAATGAGATTCTAACCCACATCTAGGTCTCAATCATGTTTCAGCTCCAGGCCCAGAAAAGCAGCAAGACCAGACAAGGGACTCCATGGCTGATGTCAGGACCAGCTACATCGACTAATGCCCCCTGCCCTGGCACCAACCAATCAGTAGAGACCATCACCCAGAAAGGACGCACCTGGAAAGCTACTGGGATCCTCCCCTGAGACCTCCAGATAAATACTCCCAAGACAGAGGATCCAGTGAGGCTCTCTCTAGAGAGCACCCAGCCTCTCTCCCCAGCCCCTTTCCCCCAGGCATGGTTTCCTTGTCTCTCTCTTTCTCCTGAACTCCAAGGGCCCTCCTTTTGCCTCTGTTACTTGTTTCCTAAGCCCATTTCTTCTACAGCTCACTTCTCCTACCTCTGTGACTTTCTAAATTAACTTTCCTTTACAGTTTGAGTCTTGGCTCTGAATTCTTAGCCAGAACGCAAGTACCAAGGTTGCTGAACCAAGGTCTGGTCTGACTCGATTGGTTTAACTCAGTTTTGCCACTGACAAAACTGAGCCTGCATCCGCTCTGTCCCTACCCTTGAGCCTTACTGTTCCAGATCTCAGCTCACCTGAGACCAGAAACAGAGCATTCAGTAGAGTCCCTTGAGTATGCTGGGTGCTTGGTGTGTGTTTAGTGAGCAAAAATGAGAATGCATTTAAGCCTGTAGCAAGTGCATGGAACAGGTAAAGTGCTCAGTAAACGGAAGCTGTTATTATTATAGTTTTTGTTATTATTAATAAATAAATAATTAGCATTTATATAGCTCCTTAAAGTTTATATAAAGTATTTTCAAGTCCCACAATGGTCCTTGAGCAGAAAACAGAGACTCATAGAAATTGGCAATTTTTCCAAGTTTATACTGCCAGCAAATAGCTGAAGTCAGGGACTTGACCACTAACCAAGGCTCTTTTCCCTTGACAAGGCTGAAATGTCATAATAATGGCCTCAGCCTTCTCTTGGAAATAAACATCTAGTTCCTCTTAATCAAGAATTACAGAAGTCCTATTCCCCCTGCCAGTCATGGACTAAATGACAGAAAAGGCAGTGACCCAATCCTTGCCAATGACTTAAGGAAAAGTCTTTTGGGAGCTTCTGGGAAATGTTTCCTCACTATTGAGGAGACATGAAGACATGCCTTCTCCCCTTCCACCGGGTGTTTCTTATCTCTATGTGACCCTTCAAACTATTGCGGTCATTTTGGGACCATGACGGGAATCAGGTTGGGAATGAAACCAACTCATGGCAGGGACAGAGTCAAAAGAATCACAGAGAAGCAAAGTCACAACCCAGACATTCTGCTCCTGAAGTTTCTATTACATGAAAAAATTCTTCTCTTAACTAGTGACACCAGTCCAGGTTGGAGTTTCCGTGCCTTGTACCCCAATGACACATTGTCTACACAAGCCACTTTACATACCAGACCCAGACACACAGCCTAACCCCAAGGTAGCAGCTCCATGTCTTCACAGAGGGGGCTGTGTAAGCTTACATCAGCTCTGATTTTGATTTCCGTTAAGTCCTAAATAGGCAGGAGAGAAAAGGAGACACTGGTGTGCACAGCTGTACAAAGGGAACACATACTGCTGGTTCCCATCACACAACTAACTATAGAAGCAAAGACACCACACTGATTCCCACTGAAGTTTCTGGCCCCTCTCCCATGACCCCCACCCCCACAAGTGACAACAAACACTACATCTGGAAGCCTGATGATCTTCAGCTGCCTCTCTCTTTGCCCAGACAGTGCTGCATTGTGTACTACCCGGAGAAAAGAAAGAGGAGGGGAAGGAAGAGGAAGAGGAGATTTGATCAGAGCACGCAGTCCTCTCTTTCCAGGGCAATAGCGACCATTTGGCTAAAGCATCCAAAGTTACTTGTGAAATGCGTTGTTTTGCCAAATGATACTTAAAGGGCTTTTACTCAAAAAACTACAGCACCAAATATAAGCTATTCAACTGTCCTTGGACAAGACAATGAGTGATTTTTGTTGTATACCAGATCTCAGCTAATCTTGCATCTCTTTCCCTAAGACCAACACATATTTGAGTTGCAGCTGTCTAAAGCCCAGACCCATCCTTAGGGCTTGTGGGCACCATCCTCTGATGAGAGACACAGTCTAGTCAGCATCTACCCAACTGTGATCTCTGCAGATCACAGCCTCAGCCTTGACTTTGTCATGTTCCATAAGATTCACCTCCAATCCATTTGTCATGTACTCCCAAAGCCGCACCATCAACCTATCATCACTGGTGCCACCTTTCACTTCTGAAATCTAGGGTTGTTGAGAGAATTAAGTATCCCTTTCTGACTCCAACTTTCTATCCTCCACAAGTCTCCAACTCCTCAAATAGTAATGTGCTTTGTTTTCAATCCCCTTGAGCCCTTAGGCCCTTGCTCTTGCATTTTCTCCCATTTCATCGGCAGGTCCTGCTCTCATTTTTTCCTCCTTAGAGGCTAGAATTCATGATCTAGCACATCAATTGCTCTTTCTCTAGCACCCCCACTCCTTCCACCTCACCGATCTCCAATTCCCCATCAATGCAAACATCCAAACATTTTCATTCCTATAACTGGCAAGGTGAGTTTTGCTAGAGGCAATCTCTCAACCTTGCAGTTTAATGATGCAACATAATTATAATTTCCAACACAGACTGAGTTCTTGGAGTGACTCAGCAACTGTATGTGGTACCTGTTTTGTGCACACAACGGTTATTCAAAAGCGTAAGTGCTCTACAGACGCACCATTTTCAGTCGTATGGCATGATGGTCAACGGCTCTGCACCCTGGTTTTGTCTCTTACTCACCATATAACCTCGGGCGAGGCACCTAATCCCTCGGTGCTTCCATTGTCTGATTTGTAAAATTAGAATAATAATTTCGTCTTCCCAGGGTCGCTGCAACAAACTCATGAGTTAACAAATAAAAGCAATTTTAATAATGCTTACAACATAGAACGTATCCAAAACATGGCAGTTAATATTTTGTAGAGAGAACGGGCTGTGGCATGGGCTTTCCTCCATCTTCTTTCCTTCAGCAGTTGCTCCAGTTTAGTCACACCTGCACGCATTCTCATCTCTTTTTTGCCCTTCTCAAAGAAAGACCTGTCCTTTTATATTTAATTTCTCCAGTCAATATCCCCTCTCCTCTCTTCTCCTCCTTTGAACCTAGACCTTTTCACTGGGTCCTCTTTACCCTATAAATTTACTCAAGTGTCTATCATCTTGAAAGCAGGAAGGAAGGAAGTGAGATAGAAAAGAAGGGAAGAGCAGGAAAGACAAGGGAAGAAAACCCCCTTCAGCCTCTCTAGATACCACCGGTTACTTTCTTCCCATTGCAAAGCCGGCCTCTTACCGACCTGTGCACGCTGTCTCCTCATCCCTCTTCCTGTGGCTACCTCAGTGGAATGGAATTTGCCTCCTGCCTCCCTTACATACCGCTCAAGCTCAAGCTATTGTTGATAATGCACAATGAGTCCTAACTCTGCCATTCTTCATTAACTGGCCTCTCTGTAACATTTGGCACTGCTGACCTCTCTCTCATTACTGAACTCTTTCTTCCTGGAATTTCCATGACAGGACTCTCTCCTGCTTATTCTTCTGTCCCCCACCACCCAGACCTGTGCTTCTTACTTCATTTGTTAAATCCTTCTTCTTCTTGACCACTGGTTATTTATTATGTCATTTATTCATTCATTCAGTAAACATACTGAACACTTACCGTAAGTCAAGCACCATGACCACTGCTGGAACCGGTTACGCAGGGACAGCTGAAACACAGCTCCAGAGGGCACTACCCACAGTGAGACACAGCTACTGGGCCAGAGGAGCAATGCAGAGGACCAGTGGCAGTGACACTGTACATTAAACTCAGTCCCTGCCCTAACAGCTGGTGTAGTGAAAAAGACCAACACATGCTAGACCATTAGAGTAGAAAAAGGAAGGTACAAATGAGACAGGATGGTGAGAAGCTAGGAAAATTCCTTGGCAAGTAGAATACAGAAACTGAGACAGAGAGCCGAACACAAAGGCTGAGACAGTTACTTCAGGTGCGGAAGGTCTGAGACTCGAAGGCCCCAGTGCCTGGAGGGATCAAAACTGGAAAAACAAGGAGCTCACCCCCAGGGTAACCTCTTCTCCCCTGGCCTTTCCTCCTTGGAGATAACATCTAGGCCTCAGTTGTGTTTCTGCTCCAGGCCTAGAAAAGCAGCAAAACCAGGTGGGTGAGGCCAGGACCAACTGCAATGACTAAGAACCTCTGCCCAGTCGCTGACCAATCAGTGGAGACCATGACCCTGAAAGGGCTCACCTGGAGAACTGATGAATATTCTACTGAAACCCTTCCCTGAGACCTCTTCTAAGATTCCCCTCTGAAAGAAAGAGATAAAAGCCTCAGGACAAAAGACCCAGCGTGCCTGTACCAGTGGCTCTCTGGCACCATTTCATTTTCCTTCTTCTCCCCACCACTCCCCACTCCTTTCTACACAGGCACGCATCCCCTAAACTCTAAGGCAATGGGCAGCTGGCAGCTTGTCCCAGGCTGATCCCCTGAACCTTTCTCCAAGGCCCCCTGTTCTCTGACTTCTCAGTGAGCGAAGGCAGGCCAGCCAAGGCTCTCCTATTGTTTCTGCTACACTAAGCCCTTTCTTGTTTCATTGTCCCCAGCTTTAATAAACATACCTTCATAGTCACCAGGACTCGTGTTGTGAAATCTTTCCTACACATCGCCAAGAACCCATACTTACAGCTGGCCCTAGACAGACCCACTCAGGGTCAAGTGGGTTCCTGAGGCTGCTCTGGGTAGACCAAGGGCTGCTCTGAGTAGAATGTGAACACATTAGTTATTCTCCACAATTTTTTGACCCATTTCGCACTTCACTCTACACATACTCCCCAGGTAATTAATTACATCAGTCATGTGATTTCAACCAAGCCTATTAGCCAGTGATGCTCAAATTTTGTATTGCTTGCACAGAATATCAAATTGCCGACCAAACATCTCTACCACATTTATACAGGGCGCTAAGCACCAAAAATAACAAATATAAATAAAGCAAACATCTTATTATGAGGCATTAGCCTTATTTCCCATCTGAATCACTTCAACAGACCCCTAGTTTATCGCCCTCCTGGACTTGTTCCTGAAGCCCCATTCAGGGTTATCAGTTTGACACACAAGCTAATTTTATCACCAAACCCCACTTCTGTCCAACTTCCCTATATAAAAGACTTCGCAGACCACTCTCAGCAGCCAAAACAAAATCAAACTTCTTGTATCTTAATGTGATACACAGGACCCCAAGTGACCCAGCTCCTGCATGCCGGCCACATCGAATCCCCGCGAAGAACCAAGCAGTTCTTTCAATCCACAGTGCATTTTTCCACGTCAGCACTTTGTACCGATCATTCCTGCTGCCAGGAAAGGCCTCCCGGGGTTGTTCACCTCATGAATTTCTGATTCTCTAATAGTTTGACCAACACAGAGCGTGGAGTGCCTCTGCTCTAAACTCCTATAAAAGCAGTCATCTGTGGGACTCATCATAATGCTGTGATTGTCTGTCCCCACACCGGTGTCTCCCAGGGGACTGCAGCCTCTGTGTCAGAGCCCTGTCTATTCTTGGTGGGCTTAACATAGCTTATATTTGCAGCGAATACGGTGTCTTATCATGTGAAAATTTATAAAGAAAGCAGAATGTACCAGGATGATTCTACAATGACAATTTCCGTGTATAAGCTGCTCATTGTTTAGGTAGACCTTCATCCCTAATAAAATTAGTATATGGTTGTCTATATTTTATCCTCTTTGAATGTCTAAGATAATCAAAGAAGTCAACCTAAAGAAGTAAAAAGAGAAAAAATGTGTGGGGCTTAATTTTTCATACAATGACCAATGGTTTTATCATCGAAACACCCAATTAAGGAAATATTTTTGACAGTATCTTATTTGTGAGATGTGTTTATTCAGTATCCTGATATTAGACCTTTTCCAAGCAGGGTTATGTGTTTTTAAATTAAGTTACTGCATTGTTGCCTGGTGAGCCTTGTAACTAGATTTGCCAAACAGCAGGCCAGCACTGAAGGCAGGGTCTGTGTTCGTGAGACGAAATGAAGTTTCAGACCCAAAGAGAATGGTACTCACCCCTGGGCCTCACTGGGACCACACCTGGAATTTAGCAGTCTCTGCTCTAATTCCAAAAGGAAAAACAGAAACATGGGGGAAATGTCTGCATTTTAAAAGTTGAGGGAAAAACACAGTACTTCTTAACAAATCATTTTATGCCAGAAATACTACCATGGCTGTCTGCACTGCCGAATCCACTAGCGAAACACTCAAATTTATCTTCGCATTCCATGTCTGTGTGTGCTTGTAGAAGGAGCCCTATAGTTCTGTGCAGGATGTAGGCTGTTCAAAGGCCTGGGCTCCGACCCTATGCACCACCTCCACCACACACGTGTATACTCAAGTTCCAACACTCTTGACAGTTATGCCCAAGCACGTGCGGGAAAACAGCAAGTTAAAATATAAGAAAGGGAACTTCACTGACCAACATGTATTGGGTTAACGCGAGTACAGAAGAGGGCACTTGACCCGGAATAGCGCTTCCTCACGCTTTTATCTTTGATGCTTCCTACAGCATCTCACGCCGCTCTATAAACACTCTCCTTTGGTAATTAGTTCCACATGCGTGACTTAACAGACGCTCTATGCCGATAGCTCCCAATCTGCATTACTTGCCCAGAGTATCTAACTGCTCATTTTGCTTTCTCTCCGTACAGGCATGGAGGATATAAAGTTAATGAGGCCGAAGTCTTTCCCTGTTTTTTCAACACAGATGCACAGTGGTAGCTAAAGAACAATTAGGAGCTACCAGAACTAATTTGGCAGGGAAAGGGAAACAGAAACTTAGAAACCTAGTGGTCTAGTCATTTATAAACTTGTTTTTTGAAGAAATCCTTTGTTCAGATAAAATCCTATTCGGCAACCCAAAATGTGAAAGCAAGAGCACACCTGCTCAGTTGCAGAAGAGACCACCAAAAGGAACCCTAAGCTGGACACCGGACATCTTGTCCCCACCACATTGTCCCCATAACAGCCCCTGAAGCTGACAACCTCTAATCTACTGTTTGTCTCTATGGATTTGCCAATTGTGGACATTTCATACAAATGGAATCATACAATATGTGGCCTTTTGTGCCTTCCTTCCCTCACTTAATCATAATGTTGTCAGTGTCTCTATGTTGTAGCACGTGTTGATATTGTTTTTTAACCTGGCTTACTTTTAGGAGCCTATCTGGCAATTAATTTAGTTTTCACAGAAACAGCATTCTCTGTTTGCCATTCACATTACATCAGCTTACACAGTATTTAACTAAATTACAATAGCAAGTAATACTGGGATGAACAGGACTATGACCAAGCACCACCATCAGTGTGCACCTGAACTGATAAAGGCAAAGTACACCATTTCACTGTGATGATAGGTCTTCGCCACAGTGGTCTACGCTCTGAGCAAAAACCAGTGCATGTTTGAGAGGAAAAGGAAAGGGTTGGTTCGCCCAATGAGTTGTTTCAGTGTTGGTCAGTACTGCATTACCCAGGACACGAGTGCACGAAAGGGCACATGACGAGTAGAGGGTATAGAGGCGTTAAATTTCTGTTACAAAACCCAACCCGGCTTCACCTGGTGCCCACAGGGACGTCTTCTATACATCAGAAAGAAGCAAAGATGTGTTCCCATAAAGAGAGTGTGCCCTTCTGGCTCTGCAGACATCCTACCTACCTTCCCAGGAGCAGCTCAGCCGTGTCCTCTGGACAGTCTTCCCTGAGCCTTGACTCCTCACAGTGCCCACATTCTCTCTCCTTGCTTTTAGTTTTGCCAACATACTTATCTATCTCATGGTGGTTATACTTGGTAGTATAGCTGGTCACAAAATGTCTTTTCTTCCATGCCAGGGTGTAGGCTGATTGAGAGGGAGATTCTGTTTCCTAATATCCCCCACAACCACCAGCACAGGAAAAGAGGTACTCACAGCACAAACTTTTTTTTAAGGTTTTATTTCTTTTTAGAGAGGGGAAGGGAGGGAGAAAGAGAGGAAAACATCGATGTGTGGTTGCCTCTTGAGCGTCCCCTACTGGGGACCTGGCCCACACCCCGGGCACGTGCACTGACTGGAACTGAACCGGGAACCCTTTGGTTTGCAGTCCGGCGCTTAATTCACTGAGCCACACCAGCCAGGGCTCACAGCACAATCTTGACACAAATCTTTATCTTTAATAAATGTTCAATAAACATTTACTATGTAAATAGTGAGTGAGCACATTAGTTAAGTAATTAATTAGTGGTGTATGACTTCCCACCTGGTGGCAGCAATTTGCTCCACTCATCAACGTGCAGGGAAAGAAGTGGGGGTGAGCATCCGAGAGAGCAAGGTGGTGGGCAAAGGGAGAAAACCCACCACTGCGGGTGCCTGGCAGCCATCAGAAACCAGGACTCTCCTCCAAGGGCTTAACAGAGATCACTTTCAAATAAGATGGCAATTCCTGACGCCCTTTGATGTAGAACAAATTAGAGACAGACAGAGACAGTCGTTGTACTAAAAATCTTGCCCCAGCTGGTTTGGCTCAGTGGATTGAGTGCCGGCCTGCAAACCAAAGCGTTGCCAGTTCAATTCTCACCCAGGGCACATGCCTGGTTTGCAGGTGAGGTCCCTGGTTGGGGGCCTCCAGTTGATGTATTTCTCACACACCCACGTTTCTCTCCCTCTCTTTCTTTCTCCCTCCCTTCCCATCTCTCTAAAAATAAATAAATAAAACTTTTGAAAAATATCTCCCTATGTCTTCAAGCGTAGATCTATTTTTTCTCAATTAAATTATTATACCACTTTCATGAGTGAGTTTTTAGATATACTAGAAAGGTACTCATAAGAACATAGCTTCCCAATAGGCCATTTAAAAAGCAAAGGAATTGGTTAGGTAAGGAATGCATCAACAGTCCCACAATCGGCACTAAATACTTTTTTTTGGCTGTATACTACTGAAAAACAGCCAAGTTCGTTTTGACAAGCCTTTGTTAAAAACAATAAACATGCCTGAGCTTGCAAACCATGCCATTCCAAAGAAAAAGCAATTGAGAAAATTAGAAAATGCTTAAAACTGCAAAGTCTGATTAAAAAGAAAAACTTCCACGGTAACAGATTTGCCAATAAGTTACAACTTATTATGGAGGGGAAGGGGGAACACAATGTAAAGCAAGACAAAGTAAAGACAGAACACCATCCTCCTTAATAGGTAAGAAGCTATATCTCACAAATGAATACAATTACAGGCTGCAGCACTAACACGGGCCACTAACGCTACTGAGAAAACTCATTCTCCCAGCTCCATTAAGTTCAATGTCACCACGGTGATGTCCCTGCACTAAAGGAAATGTAATTTCAGGGGCTCTGAATGAATATACATAGAATAACCAAACGTGGAAAATTGTATTCTTGTACAGCAGAATGTCAGTTCATCAAAGTCAACGGAACTTCCTCTGATTTGCTTCTTTGTTTGTCTTCGGTGATTATAAAATCAGCAGGATCACTGGGTTAGAAAGAAGATGATTTGGAACATTTATGTTTACCTCCCTACTTGAGGCAAATTCTGAAATTCTCTTCTACCTGCCTAACAAAATCCTGGAAAAACTGTAATGGATGATCTGTAATCGGAGCTCCACAGAATCAAAGTTCTTTGTTTTGACTGTTGACATTTTCCAAATGTCCAGAACAGTACCAGGCACCTAGAAGGCACCAAGTATCTGTTCATTTGAGCTAAATTGAAACAACATTTAAAAATGTACAGTATGATGCTAGAATGCTAAATAAGCTTGTTTAAAATCCCTTTCTCAGCTGCGTGATGGGTCATGGTGTTAATCACAACACGCAAATGGTCTTCATACAAACCACTTTTCTACAGTCAGTTCCAGAGTCTAACCACACCTTTAACTAACCAGCCATCACCATAGGGAGCTAAAGGATCAGTCCAAGGAGAGAATGGGGTGAGTTTGGTCCACCTGTTTTGATTGCTTCTCTTTTTCTGGAAAGTTCACCTGAGATGTATCAGCACATTCATCTTCATGTAAGAACAATGTAAATATGATTTAAAATTAAGGGTTTCTGTTTTTAAAAACTGCCCCACGAAGGAGATGGGACTAAATCAACCCCTCTCATCTATTTCCGAAGCCCACCCGTTTAAAAAAAGATAAACAAATAAAAAATAAGAACAGGCAAGTGATGTTATTAGGTGATTCTAGTCATGTAACTTCTTGTTCAAAGTGCCTGTTCGCAATTGAACACTGAACTAAAAGGGAAGGAAGGGGCCCGGCCTCCGGTGTTGGCTCCACACCAGTGAGCGGGGGGAGCTCAGCGACCCTTGCCCACTGGAATCTGAGCTTCCTGGGCTGGAAGGTGAACGTTTGAGTAGATGATCTCTAAACTTCTTTCTGGTTTTAAAGATCCTGTGATTATAAGTGACCACATCCAATCACTTAATTACTCCTCCTAATTTCCAACCTCTATTTTCCTCAACAGACATAGGTTGGGCACCTTGGGGCAGGGGCAGGCCCCATTAGCGTATTTTGGCATAACGTTTGGGGGGCGGGGAGGAAGGCGGGTGCAAACCATGCAGGAGCACTGGGTGATTTTTAAAGGCTAGGGATTTCGCATACCTGCGGAGACCGCGTGCGTCTAAACCTGGCAGAGGCCTGAAGACGCTCCTCCCGGGTTCAGCTGGCTGTGCCCGCGGGCTGCGCAGCTCTCGGCAAGGAAACAAGTAGGGTGAACTAATGAGAGCCCCTTCGGAATGGAGGGGTTTGGCCAGTATGCTGGCAGGCCCCATCTTACTCACCGTTAAAAAAAAAAAAGAAGTTATAAGAGATTCAGAATGCTGAGTTGTGAAAACGGCAGGCTAACGAAAGAGCCGCAGGACCGGAATACTGTTTTATTGTACAATTTTGCCGAAAACACCCCCCACCCCCGCCTCTGGAGTCCACGAAATAGGTGTCGTTGTTTTTCTTCGAGGACAAGACGCAGCTGAAACATTAATTTCAGTCCACGGAAGGTTTCGAAGGCTGCTCTGCTTTTACTACACCACACACTAGAAATAAACATTATTACCTGAGGCAGAAGGAGGATTTTTAAAATTACACTCAAAAGGGAATCTGGAAGAAATCCGGTTTCTACCGCATGGAGAAATC